>JAPMUY010011126.1:0-134530 GCA_026901105.3 Galaxias olidus | reverse complement strand
ACTGTATATTTAACTGCTGTAGCTAGGTAGCTAATTATAATTGTAGTCATTATAAATGCAGGTGTTTCCGTGTTTAGTGTCTCTAACTGAGACTGTGAGGACTCGGCATTAGTGCCGGACCAATTTGGTGCCCTCGGCAAGAATTTAGCTGGTGCCATTTTCACCGCAGCCATTTCCACCACCAATCATTGTGTTCATACACTCTCACAGTACCCACATAGCATTATGCATTTGAATTCCTTTATTTCAGAAACAAACAAACAACACTAATTAAAACAAATTATAAATAAGGTATTGCACAAAATATGGTATTAAAGAAACCAATGCAGGCATAAAAATATGTATAAATATAATATAAATAAGAGTATTGCACACAAAAAACTATATTACAGAAACCCCAGTGCAATATGCATCATCTAGCATTCTTCTACAGCCTCACTCGCCTTGCATTTCTTGCAGCAAAGTCATCTGTGACATGATTGTAATAAGACAGTTTGTTAGACTACATGATTTGTACTCATGATGAAGTCCACTGAGGCATTCTTGCTCCAAAGTAGATCTTAGGTAGGTTTGAATTAGTTTGAACTTGGAGAAGCTCCTTTCAGCAACAGCCACTGTAAGAGGAAGAGTGGCTGCGATTCTCAGCTACCCACATATCGAGGTACATTTCTGTCAGCTTCTTCTCAGGCAGGAAGGTAAAGAATACCATGTTTGTCATGATTTGCATGCCTGGGCTGTGCTGAGGTGTAGGGGAAAGGATAATCTTATCCTGCATCACTGCTGGGCTGTGCTGAGGTGCAGTTGGGCCAGGATATGCAGGGGTGGGAGGAAAACTTTCCAAAACTTATTCTGAAGAGTGAAGAGGAATATGTGAACATTAGGTGTTACATTATATTATTAAAATAAAGCTGCTGATGGTCACACCGCTACTAATGGCAAAATTAAAGCAGGAATAACGTTGGCTAAAACACAAAGATGTCAACACAAATGTATGCCCATTTTTTTAGGCTGAGTGAACGATTTGTGAAGCACACTTTAACGTATTTTTCAAAATTTTGTTGTAGGTTATTCCCCAAATAGTTGAATAGTCTTTCCAACTTTTCCAAATTAATTTAAGGTGTGAGTAACTGACGTTAACTCTATCTATTTATTAAATTAACAAATTAGGCTAGCTATCGTCCAAAGTAGGTTAATAGGCTAGTTCCAACAGTAATTGCTAATATTCATTCATTATCACTTCATTCCATACCTCTGTCTTTTTACCGTTGTTCCATCCATCCATCCATCCATCCATTTTCCGCCGCTTATCCGGGGCCGGGTCGCGGTGGCAGCAGGCTAAGAAGGGTAGTCCAGACGTCCCTATCCTCAGCAACGCTTTCCAGCTCCTCCTGGAGGATCCCGAGACGTTCCCAGGCCAGACGAGATAGATAATCTCTCCAGCGTGTTCTGGGTCTACCCCGGGGTCTCCTACCAGTAGGGCGTGGAGGAGGGAGGCGCCCAGGAGGAATCCTAATCAGATGCCTGAACCACCTCATCTGGCTCCTTTCGACGCGAAGGAGCAGCGGCTCTACTCCGAGTTCCCTCCGGATGACCGAGCTCTTTACCCTATCCCTAAGGCTGAGCCCAGCCACCCTACGGAGGAAACACGTTTCAGCCGCTTGTACTCGCGACCTTATTCTTTCGGTCACTACCCAAAGCTCTTGACCATAGGTGAGGGTTGGAACGTAGACCGACTGGTAAATCGCGAGCTTCGCTCAGCTCCTTCTTCACCGTCAATCTCACGCTCCATTTTTCCTTCACTCGTGAACAAGATCCCGAGATACTTGAACTCCCTCGCTTGGGGCAGCAACTCACTCCCAATCCGGAGGGAGCACTCCACCGTTTTCCGGCAGAGAACCATGGCCACAGACTTGGAGGTGCTGACTCTCATCCCAACCGCTTCACACTCAGCTGCAAACCGCTCCAGTGCATGCTGAAGGTCACAGTCTGAAGAAGCCAACAGAACCACATCATCTGCAAAGAGCAGAGAAGCAATTCTGAGGTCTCCAAACTGGACACACTCCTCCCCCCAGCTACGCCTTGAGATTCTATCCATGAAAATCACAAACAGAACCGGTGACAAGGGGCAGCCCTGGCGGAGTCCAACACCCACTGAAAACGTGTTTGACTTTGTTCCGTTGTTCCTCCTCTTCTTTTTTGTCCCTGGGTACCAGAGGGCTGTGGTCTATGGCTACTGTCACTGTTGCTAATCAACCTTACCGCAGCCAGTGTCACAGGCCGGCACCGCTCGACACCCTTCACTTGCTGCTTGCTGTCCAAAGACTTCAAGCGCATTATGATGATGCGTTTAAGAATGGGTGTGTTTGCGCCGAAAAATTTGCTGTCACTCCAACCACGATGGGCCAATAAAAAACATCTCCTAAACCTCGCCCTCACATGATTTTTGTGCCAAAAAGAAAAAAAATCCATAAGCAAAACCTCTGATCCTCAACCAAAAAAAAAAAAAACACATAAGAAAACAGTGGATTAAAATGACTAAACTGAAAACCATAAGAAACAAATATAGATTTGTAAGATTTAACTTTAAAATATTTGGTTTATTTTTTTTAATCATAATTTATTTTATTATAGGTTTTAGTTTTGCTGATGTTTTGTATGATGTTTTGCTTATAGTTTTCTTATATTTTTCTTTTTTCTTTTAGATTGTCTTTTTTTTGCTTTTTGCTTTTAGTTTGTGGATTTTGCTTTTACTTTTGTAGACTTTTGGCACAAATCTCTTTCCATACAGTAGACAACAACGAGATCAATTAGGAACAGAATTAACATTGCCTTATCTATTTTTTCATATAGCTACTGAGATTGACATTACTGAGTAGCACAGCAGACTGTCTGGAACAGCATTGTTTTTTAACAAATCATACCAACTTCGACGATACACGTGCTGGTTGAAATATGTAAATATGATGACATACAGTAAAGTTATTTTCAGCAAAGTGATGTTTAGGCCTACATAATATGCACACATGTATTAATAATAGCAACAACGTTAGGTTAATCACTCAGTTGTCCTGACAACAGTACCGTTGATGTCGGCTTGTAATGTAAATAGAACGCCTGTCAGTTGGGCTAATCTAGCGTTTGCTCGCTAACTAGCTAGCATTGCGACATAAAACCAGCAATATACTCAAAGTTTTAGTTTTGATTGCGAAATGGATCTTGTTATCTACTCAATACTAACGCATGGAAGATGATTCCATCATTCGTTGTTAATTTTGTCCTTTGTGATTATCAATTTGGCACAATATGCAAAAACCATAGCTGCTGTCCATAGCCCAGGTAAGATGGCGGAACTTTTTTTGCCCACAATTGATGACGCGTTGTCGCCTTTATCGTGTTCTGTCTCTGTGGTGGGACATACACATTTTATTTCTGGCTTAGTACTATATATTATTAATATGCTAGTATGGGTATTGGGACGGTATTGGGACCCATCACGACTAAAGAGCACGTAGGGCCTACTAATCAGATTCACGTGTTATGATAGATGGCTGCTCTTATGGTGTTGAAAATGAGATGCAGGGAAAGAACAATATGTCGAGAATGGGTTTTCCACCCATGTTTTTGAGATGTCATGTCAGAGGCAAAAATGAACACATATCGCTTATCCAGCAAGGCCAGTTGGAGCTATTGATTAGGCTGTTTAATTTCCAAACTTTCAATAATTGCCAATATTTATTTTGTTCTTCAGCTAATATCTTACCATCTACTCTTAATTTCACCTGGTGACCTTTTTTCTTTTTCCCACAGCAATGAGTTTGTTGCCAATAAGCTCCCACTTGGCATTTATATTATATTTGTAATATTTATATGTAGTATTTGCTGTAGCTCAAAAATGCTTATTGGTCCCTTCCCCAAAACACCTTTTAACATATTCCTTTAACGATCGTTCTGTTGTCCGTTCAAACTTTCCATGGCTGGAATGACATGCACACCCCTCATTTAAATATTGCTGTTTGCACATAATTTACGCAATTATTGTTAGTTGGTCGAATTCAAAAATGGCTTGCAATATTTACGTGAAATCTGTTGGAACTAATGCACCATTTAGTGCGCGCGATTTGGAATCTTAGTAAATCAGGCTCTTTGTGCCTTTTTAAAGGTGCAGTCAGAGACCTCACAAATTCTCAAAAATACACCCCCCTTACTTTCGCCAATACTAGTCTTTTAATTATTTTTATTGAACTTAAAACGAGCATTTTTAATTCAGATCACATTTCTTCTACAGAAATTCCCAATCTGTATGTTTTTCAATCGTCTCACTGTCTGTTTGCTTTTTTTTATGTTGTTTATACAGACCCAAAGCCACCTGCTGTAATAATTGTAAAACCATCTGACTCTGAAATGCTAGGGTCAGATAATGCCAAACTTGTGTGCCTAGTCTCTGGATTTTCCCCCTCTGATGTGATAGTTCATTGGGAGCAGGAAGACCATAGGCTGTCCAGGTCTCACTACACTAACAGCCCTTCACTGAAGTACACTGGGGGGGAAACCTATTTCATGAGCAGCACACTCACTATTCCACTGTCCGAGTGGAACCAGGACAGCTCGTACTCTTGTGTAGTTAAACATGAGTCTTCTGAAAATCCAACAAAAGTAAAAATCTTTAATGTCTTTGGTGAGTATAGCTCATTTGATTTGATTTGAAAGTATTTATTTCGGTCCATATATGCATATGTTACACACCTAAACACATACACAAAACTAGACCGAAAAGGGGTTCGCTGAAGTTTTCACTTATAATTGCCACCCCTTCACACATCATTGACATATTTGTCATTGTCATATCAATAATTTAGTTAACAAAAAAGGTAAACCTTTTTGACATAGCTTATTTTATTAAGGGGAAACACATTTGTTTTCTGCATCTGCAGTTGTGGCCCTGTTTTAATACATCAAATTGTCTATTTTCTAGGTGACCTTGAGTGTCTTGAAAGGCGCCTAAATAAAATGTATTGTAATTTTGTAATTTTTTTATTGTATTGAGAAGGAAGTCCTAATCCGATTGCTTACACTTTGGAATAATAAAAAAATAAGTATCCTAGAAATGTTATTCCAGGAGTTCCCTTGCAACTACTGTAAGACGTTCCTCTCTGCATTATGTTTGCCTAAATGGTAATGTAAGATTTTTAAGGAGGACGTAGTAGTTGATTGCTGAGAGGATGAAAGGAAAGGGATTTTAAAGTATTTAATATAAATTAATTGGTTAATAGGTAATACATTGATTGCTCAATTCAAACTTTTGGTACTTTTGTAATGAACTTAGCTAACTGACTAGCCCACAGCATCTAAGGATACTAAAATAGGGATGGATCCTAAAATAAGGATATAGTAAATCCTGATATATACCTGGTATCGTCATCGCACAAAAAATAATTAGGTAAATAAAGCACAGAAAAAGCCAAGCAAACATTTTTTGTCAAATAGCACGATGAAGTATTATATGAATTATATTGATATTACATTAATATTTGTAAAACAAAACATTGAGACACCTATTCCCAAAAATATCTTGCTGTTCTGTTTCAAAACGTTTTTCATTTGATTTTGAAATATTGACAATTCGTTCTTAGCCTAGATAATAGTGTCCCAAAGAGCTGCAATAATCCTACTGTATTTTGTAAAAAAAACTGGCTGAACATGAGCACCTTCTCTAAATCAACATAATCTTGGTGTGGTTATGTATGTTTTTCTGTTTGTGTGGGTGACTGCAACCCCCCAGCCTCTGTCACTCCGTCCCCACCCCGGGCCATCCTTCTCCACGGCTCTGGAGAACTGGTATGCTTGGTGTTTGGCTTTAGTCCTGCTGCTGTGAACATCTCTTGGCTGCAGGATGACAATACAGAGCTTTTGAACTACAATACCAGCGACCCCTACAGAGGGCCGCAAGGAAAGTTCAGCATCCAGAGCCACCTCCATCTGCCTCAAGAGGACTGGCTGCCAGGGACTGTTTACACCTGCAGGGTCACTCACATCACCCTCACCCTGGCCCTGAACATATCAAAACCAGGTGCACGTTGTTTACTTGTCGATCGACATACATATAGACTATACTCATGTACTCAGTGGATTACTTTTACTAATGCAATGGTAAAGTTAATTTATCAAATGAATGCACAAACGTTTACAAAACAAATAAGAAGTCATAGAAGAAACGAAGGAAGAGCTTCAATGGGGTTGTTATTACTATTGGGATACTAATGTCTGAGCTAAATTAAAGGTTTCAATGTTCAGCAACTGACTTTTTTTACAGAGATTCTGGAAGAGGGATTGTATTACGATGAGAACAAGCACGATCCCTTCATAAGTGACATGGGGGAGGATAATCTACACATGGCCATCTTCTTCCTCATCCTCTTCTTATGTTGTCTGATGTACAGCATATATATTACTCTTGTAAAGGTACTGGGAAATATATAACTACTTGTTTTATGGCAATTTCTTATGACACTTTCAAAAAGGAACGCACGGATACGAGACAGTTAAATTGCAAATATGTGACGATTCAAATCGGTAATATGAAAAATGAATTGCGATACAATGGGCCCTAAAGCTAAACGTTTGCTCGTTCGGTAGCAGAGGCTAACGCTAACGGTTTTATGTATATACTTTGTGTTGTGATATCTCTGTCCAGGGGCGCCGCTGGGTATTTTTGGCCCCATGAAAAGATATCACATTGGGCCCCACCACCCCAGGCCACGCCAACTGCGCAATGGCTGTAACCACACCTTCAGAACCCAATGGACCCATTCAAAGCTTTAAATTACAACTTTTGCACCTTCTCTCATTTGCTCCATCCTCATCATCTGCATTGCTACTGCCGGACACTGTCTTTTACCTCTTCCTCCATTTCCACACTCCTCCCTGACAAAATTGTATCACTCGAAGAGGATGTATGGTACAAAGGCTCTTTTTGCCGTTCGTTTTAAGTAGTGGATTGTAAATATAATAAACTGAAAAACAATGCCCTAATATTCTAATACTTTTTCAGGGCCCCTGTCAATCACAGGCCCCATAAGGCCCCCTTATCGTCCTACTCCCCCCCCCCTTACGACGCCCTATCTGTCATAGTTATATATGGTCATGATGACCATAACTGTGACACACTCGTGTAAAATGCTGTTTCATAAATAGGTAGCTGTTTATGCGCTCTTGACAGCTGTTCCATTCACAGGTGGCTCAGTTGCCCGGGCAACGAGTGCCAACCTCATGTGAACGTAATGGTAAACAGTTTTTGAAATCAGATTGCTGTTTGTGATTTCAGAATATGATCAGTATGCTGTCAGATTTGTAATTGAATATGTATAGACTTGTGAATTGTTTTGCATAATTTATTCCCTACCTCACAAATAAAATGTATTTTGTAGTTTCTGTCTCAGAAATAATGAAAGGAATCTTTTTCAGTCATAATTTGTCTTCGTCATTTTATTTTTATCATGAGAAAATCGAATCGCAAATCCAGTATCGTGAATTTTATCAAATAATAACTTGAGTGTATCGTTACATCCCTACTTTAAAAATAAAAAGAGGTGTTTTGTCCATGTACTTTTCTGGGCACCGTATAGTACTATTTATTTTTCAATGTCAACTTACTAAAATATATCTCTGTTGTTCTCTTTTCAGACTCAATGACAAATCCTAAGGAATGCTTATTTTTGATGTATCCCTTTGTATTTAACTCAGTCTACAAGCAACATGTAGAGGTGCGGCGCCTCTGCAACAAAGTGTAGTTGAATTTTTGTTTTTTTGTCACGCATGAGCAGGCTTGCTTTGTGAGGTACGATACGTTTTCATGCTTGCTTTATCCCTTTGTAAGTATAATAAGGTCAATGTGTACTTTTGTGTTACAATGTAAACTAAATTGTTCCACATAACCTTTATTAAATATGTTTTAAACAACACATTTTAGGTATATTATCGTCTATCTTTTGTTTGTATCATTCGACATAGTACTGATGCCAACAGTTCATATTATCATATTATCATCATATTTCTGTGGTGCCAATGCATGTGAGACAGGTCTGAAATTAACTGTAAATATTGGATCGAATGCAATATTTGGCAACACTTTATAATAACTTTCAGTAATAAGAAGTTTCTAGACCATCAATAAACTATTATCTCATTATTAGTAAATGTCTGATAATGATTAAAAAATTATTTCTAAAAGATGAGTTACTGTATTTAGGCATTAGTAAATTATGAATTGGAAGCTGATCATTATTATCTGATTAGACAAATTATCAATGCACAGTAACAAGAAAAAACCTGCAGAAAGCAGACTATCAACCGAGAATGAGCACTTCATGTCAATGTAAAGTTCGCAATCCAAAAATCTTAAGGAAATAACCGTAATTAATCTTTTAGAAATGATTTATAGATAATTATCACACATTTACTAATAGTAAGATTCTAGTTTATTGATGATCTAATAACTGCTTATTAATTAAAGTTATTATAAAGTGTAACCCAATATTTATGCAAGTTTCTCTTGACAACAGTGTCGCTGTTTTATTTAGTGATGTATTTCAATGCCAACAGACATCTTTTGGAAACTTCTCATCTTTTGAATGGCTGCTATATTGAAATGTTCTGTGTTCTACTATTAACCTTTTACATAACCGTGATGACAAAGAGGCTAAATAACTGTTTTCTATTGAAATGAAGGAGTTGGACGCACCTTCCCAAACAAAAAATAAAGTTATTGTGGTGCTAAACCTTAATACATATGATGAAGGCCGACTAAGGCCGAAATTATAGTTTTGTTTTGTCTGATGGCAAAAATAAATTGGTGAAATTGAGGCATTGTCCCTGTCCTTTTTTTGAATTGGTGAGTGCTACATCTTTTGATGTTTTTTTTGGTAACTATTTACTATCTTTGACACCTTTGAACTGTCTCAGCATGTGAAAGGGCCCACCCATATATTTTTAATATAGATGTGATCCGGAACCATTCTTGTATTTTGTTTGATATAGCACTCAATACTGTACAAAACAACAACAAAAAAAACGGTATAACGGTGAGAAGACTAATGTTCTCTTTACTAAGGCGATCTCTGTATTGTTGTAGTTCGGTCAATGATATTGTAGTTAACTTCAGTTCTAAAGTTGTGCATGTAATTGATTAATTTGCACCCGCTAAGGTAAAAATGTTTTCTGGAAAGCAAAGAGCTCCATGGAGAAATGCAGCTACTGTGAAAGTCAAGCAAAGAGAATGCATAAAGCTGCATGCAAATGGTGAAAAACACAACTTCATGTTCATCACAAAATCTCTAAAGACAGAATCTTTGCTTACAATTTAGAATTTAAAAATACTAAGACTATCCTTTTTTCTCAAATATAATCAGCAATAATTTAAACACTGCACTCAAACCTTATTTGCAACTGTTGATAGGCTGACAAAGAGAAATAACCTGTAATCTACTTTCTACACAAAAATGCAATGAGTCTGCTTCACATATAACATTTACTCCATTTGAAAATCCATCATTATGTACCTGTCCTGAAATGCTGTATTAACGCTGTACGTCAGCAGCAATAGCACCCTGCATTCCACTGGCTTGTCTCTGAAGCAAAGCAGGGTTGGCACTGGTTCTCGCTTGGGTGGCAGACCACTTGCTTCTGGAAGTGGTGTTGGTTGACGAATAGGGGGTCACTCTACCCTCTGATCTGTGACAGTAACAGGGACACATCTTTCGGATGGGACGTTAAGCAGGTATCCTGACTCTTGGTCACTAAAAATCCCATGGCACTTCTCAAAAAGAGTAGGGGTGCAACCTGGTGTCCTGGCTAAATGGCCAAACCTGACCCTATACATGCATGCATACCTATATACATCCAGACATTGCCATCGCCCTTTTAGCAGCCCAATGGCGATGTCTTTATGCAACAGGCGGCAGGCTTTTGTACCACCCGACCAAAGTCTGCCGTATTGTCAGGGCGTGTGCTGTACTGTACAACATGGCAGAGAGGAATAGACTCCCCCCCCTCCCACCCCCCTTCAATTAGCAGGGTGACTCAACCACCAGACTATCAGCAACATGCTGCTGCTCTGCAACTATGTATAGATGTGATGAATAGTCTGAAATATTGGGCTGTCTGCCATGATTGGTTAAAAATGTGACGTTGATTGCCGTAGTTATGTCCATTTGTGTCAGTAACACAGTAACAGTCAGGACACAGCCACTGGTGCTGGCATGTGGCGCTCGAGGCAGTGGTGCATGGGGCTGGCTTGAAGAAAACAGCCACATTGAAGACGCTGTGACCAGGCACACCTTCATCTTCTGCCACATCCTCACCTCCAATCGCACCGATTGAGTGATACCCAGTTTGTAAAGGGATTAGGAAGACAATGTTATCTCATTGGTTGCGCTTTCAAAGGTCAGCGGCAACTGAGGTCTAAATTTAAATAATTTGAACTTTGAGCGCAGAGCAAAGTGACAATTTTGGCTGGCGCACAACGCCGTGGATAGCGCAGAGCAGAGTTGGGTGCCAACGCACCCATAGAAAACAACGTCACAGCCAGCACAGCGCAGGTTTTAACGCTGATCATGTGTAAGCACCTTCACGTAAATTACCCTCTTCACACGCTCTCACGCCACACCTCCTATTTCTCATGCATTCACACATTTGGTTTTGGCAGGTGTAAACTGTTATTGCAGACTATTGCAATAAACTCTAAAATGCCGCTTTACAGTGCGGCAGCACGTGCAAAAACAAAAACGGGCAGCGCTCGTTACATCTTGTTGCAAAATCTTGGCGCAGAGCTGGTAACATCAACATTGAATGGTACAAGAACCTTTTGGAACAAAAACTACTTCCTAAAACTGGTTCCTCACCTGAGTGAGCGCCACAGACTGCAAGAAGAGTATGGGGTGCAAGAGAATTCAAGGTACTTAGACACAAGAAAGTGTCTTTAAAAACACAAACCAAACATTGTCTTGTGCTTGCAACAACAAACAGGGAGGTGAGGTACTGTTGTAAAGGGTAATGCACGCAAACTTCCGAGTTTTCTGCCTGGACTTTAGCTGAGAGCTTCATACAATTTTGGTATTGTACCCTTGGAACCGGTACCTAACATGTGCCATAACCCTAGATCTGTTTAACCTATGCAACTATCAAATAAAGATTATTTGCCTTCGTCGTGTGGTGCTTATACCAGTAGTCTCCGTTTAGTTCCGTTTAGTTCTACCTTTAAGTACCGGGTAAGTGTGCCAGGAAACCAACAGGAACAGAACGTTTGCGAAAAACAGGACGGAAAGGAACAGTTGTTTTCCATCCACAACTTCTGAAAGTGGAAATGCTAAAATAACCGTTCCGATACGCAACGAACTGTCCCGAACCAAAATAGACTGTTGATGGAAATTAGCCATAATTGTAGGTACACTCTAAAAAATAAAACATTGCCTTAATTTTTTATATTGATCCAATGTTTTGCACTAAGATTTTTGAGTTGTGCCAACTGCTGGTATTACGTTGATCCAACACAATGTATTAAATATAGCGAATTCGCTTTTCAAACATAATAAAAAGCATTTCTAACTAGAAAATGCATTTCCCTGAGCAAATGTGATGTGATTGCGTTTCCACCATCAGTGACCAAGCAGTGCGGGTGGCCAGGCCCCTAAAATAACCACTGCAGCACTACTATGTCCTCGTGTGTTGGTGGACAGCGCTGAACTGAACACAAGTGTAAACGCCAACTGCAAGGAAATTTAGGCAACTGCAAGGAAATTTCAACATTAAAAGCTACATTATTATCAACTTATTTATTCATTTATGTCAATAATACTGTGTTGCTGTGAAAGTGACGCCCCTGCAGCTAACGTTTACGAGGCACTCCTGCTCGCTGTTGTAAAGCGCTGAACTGAACACAAGTGTAAACGCCCACTTGGGGCCAGTTGCAACATCTGACTTTTTCCATTCATATAACTATTGTGAACTATATGTCATATGTAGTCATCTTTAAATTGTATGGGTAATTAGAAGACAGATATAAGTTCAATATGTTTGGCTGGTCTATGTCAATTAGTCTCAGAGTAACAGAGAAATGCAAAAAGTGCTGCAACCGTCCCCAGTCTCCCCTATGTTCTTGTGTTAGCTCAACCTCGCGTTAAGGCTTCTGAACGGCATATCACACGTGTACAGCGCTGCAGACATAAAATCAGCAGCAGTTTATTGTCTTAAGTGTTATTGTTTGTTCAATACTGATTATTTTACCATTGAGATGCATTTTAAATAATCTTAGGGACTGTGCTGCCACCTGTTTAAATAGCCTACATGTATCAGACAGTCTGTTAATTCTGACACTACTTAGTCATGTTGGATTTCGCAATTTCAATCGCGCTATGGTGACAAATAAAGGAGTTCGTTTTGCAGCAAGCAATTATTTATGGTGCCTTTAAGGGGATAATAGTTAGCTAAGCACACTTCAGCTAGATAACGTCCACTTGGACCAATAGAATTCACATGCAGTAAGCAGCAGTATAAACACGGCACGATGAAATCCTTGTTGACGGTACTCCCACTAGGTCTGGCTAAGCATGGTATAGCGTGAGAAGTCCTAACCTAATGATCTTTTGCAGTATTATCAGTGAGCTATCATTTATGGGGCCTTGAAAAACTAAACAACTTTGCCGCTGTTGAATGCCTTATGGAATCACTTGACACATTTTAACAGCCACTATCCAATTCAAGTCACCACAATTCTTTTTAACGTTAAACAAATACAACCTAAATCACACTCAGTGTACAGTGTCTTACAATTAGCCCATTTACAGGTGAATAACCTTCTTGATGTAGAGCTATGGAGAGCTCCATCGTACACTAACTCGGCGATGTAAAAAGCTTCATGAAGAACTTATTCTGTCTTAACTCTTTCTCTCCCTTTGTGCTCGTCATTGTGGTTATTTGTTATGTAAGTCTCTAGTCAAACGCCTTTGCACGAAGTTAGGAAGTCTCCATAACCTGAGATACTGCAGCTAAATACACCATATAAATTATTCATACCGTGGCCATAACAAGCCTAATCGCATTGTATGGCTAGTTAGTTACTATAGCAAACTATAATCTACAAGCATTTATGTCATTATTTTTAGGATATCTTGAAATGCATTATCTCGCAAACGTATACATACTATGCTAATTATAATTATATTATACTAAGCCTTGAGGGGAGCTGCAATGAAGGACCAAGATGAATCTTATACCCTTGTGTAGGGCTGTTCGACTCCAGAAAAGATGGAGTCGATTCCGATTCCGATTTCTAATCTTGGGAGTCGATGGAATCGACTCCTAGAGTCGACTCCTTAGAAATTTTAAGACAATTCCGATTCAGTGTTTTGAAACTAAGCTGATTGCCTATACAGGAGAGGGCCAGTGTATTTCCAGAGTGTAATATATAATCAGAGTTGTAGTGCTATTTTATTAAGTACCGGAGCGCAGCAGTAATGACTATGTAAACATACAATTCTCATAAAATAACTGCAAGTCATATACGAACAATTCAAAATTGGTTCACCGGGCCAACACTCAAGTGAACTGCAAAACAAGCATGAATTCAGTCAGTATAACCTAACTACAGCTTCTTGCTGTCGGACTTAAAGGTTAAATGGGTGACTCATAAAAACGGTCAAAGCCAATCTGGCTTGATTGCCTAGGCAACTCTGCCTGGGTGTTTGTGGCTGAGGATTGGGAAAGCCAATAGGCTATTTGACCAACTATGTGCCCACGGAGGACAACGTGCTCATACAATATAGCCTACTGGCAAACAATAACGCACTCATAATAAAGCAACACAGGTCAACGAGGCCGACTGCTATATTTTATAACTATGTAGGCTTTTGTTTTGTAATGACCATGGAGGACAACGTAACTATGTTCAAAAAGCAGCAATTTTGCACTAATCGCAAACAATAACGCACAGCAATGGATGCGGGTGTTATAAATGGGTTAAAGTATCATTCCCGAACATTTAAATACTGGTTACGTGCATGCCAATACGGTTTTTGATTCATGTTTCTATTACTAATTTAACCAACCAGGCTGTTAGATCATCATTAGGCCTATTTGTATTATTATTATTAGATTACAATTTTAGAGCAGCCTTCTAGGCTATGTTTATATCGGCCACGCTGTCAGTCTTTTTTGACCGCAGATTATCCAGGTTGGCCGAGAGACATATTTTTATGTGATGCATCGTCAGATGCAACACATATTGTTACCGGAAAGTCATATTATTATTATTATTATTATTATTATTATTATTAGGCCTATTTTTGGCGCCTTATCAACGCCCGTAGTTGTGACCCAATAGATTCCTTTCCAGTGCCCACGTCTTGGGTTTTGCAGTCCGTTGCGCTTACATACAGCTAAGTGATTGATTCACGTGTTATATTTTTTTATTATTATTTCTAATCGGTTTTTGGCCCCATTGAAATGAATGGCGAGAGAGATTTCATGGGCATATACCACCATCTAGCGTTGATGTTATGTAGTTGCAAGTTGTTATGTTATGCTATACTGACTGTCTTAGCTTACAGCATTGGCTTGCAGCAATGAATGACTCCTTCTGGTTATTATGTGATTGCCTCGTAAGACGCAAAACTGTTATCCTTAAGTTCCATAATAATAATTATTATAATAATAATATTAGCCCCATTTTCCGGCACCTAAATACCTGCTTTTCGCTTCCATTGCAACACCAAAATGTCAGTTCGAATGCCACACCAGCGTTAATTTTGACAAGCATTTTTCATTTTGACTTCGTCTTCGTCCTTACTGAAAATTGTAGTTGCGTTTAAGTCAAATGTTGGTCGTTTCATTTTGTTTCGTTATAGTTAAGATCTAGTCAGTGTTCGTAAGTTTTCGTTTTGGTCAAATCTTCGTCAATGTTTTAGTCCTGACTCCTCAAGGAATTAATATAAATGGCTCTGGTTTATATGCACACTTCTACACATAATTAAGCAACCACTTGAACAGTAGGCTAAACGCGGCGCCCGGCCTACGCAACAAGAAGGCAGTGGCTGATGTTAACCGTAACTAGCTTATGCAATGCAGTCGAATCAATCATATAATATATATTTACCGTTACCTTGGCAGACAGGGCTCTAGTTAGATTTAGAGCTCTCACAAGCTTACGCGTCAGCTTGTATAAATTGTACTGTAATGGCCTGGCATTTGCTACAAATTGCGCGGACATACACAGACTCAGAGCAGGAAAAAATCAACATCAAATAAGAAAGATGCAAGAAGGCAAGGGGAATTTGTATTAAGTGAATCGTTAAAAAGTAAAACAATCAATGCCTTGAGACGGCAACTTATAGGTGGGCTTCCTTGTAGCACATTATCAAATACAACAAAAAATTGAGCCTCCCTTACAAATGGGCTACCTCAGTTGAATAGTATGAGGTAGCCCACCCATTTTTACAGGGAGAAATTACTGCTCATGCGCTACCCTGTTTTGAACTAAATGCATACTTTTTGAACACATCAAAGCATTGTCGGTGAAAGCCTGCCTTGTTGAAAATAAAACCAAACGGTAGTACTTCATCGTCATATGTGTCCACCATTATATTATGATAAAGAGGCATACCGATCTAGTGGCAATAAGCCCCCTTGTCAACAAACAGGGTTTGGACCGCAGTCTGCTTTGTGCTGCAGGGGTAGGTTCTGCGCGCTAAGGCGGTCTGTCAAATAACTGCGATGCATAACATCGCATTTGCGCAGGGAAATGTATTTCTAGTTTGTGTTGCTATCAGTAGGCAGGACAAACGCACTTTTAGCTTTTTTTTTTTTTTTTTTATCAAGTGATTAAACAGTGACTGCTCTAAATTTGTGTTACTTGCTAAACGTTTATTAATAAAAACAAATTCATAATTTTCAGTTGATCTAAAAGTGACAGTTTTACTGTCGAAAAAAGGTTTTTCATTTTACAGAGTTGATACTTCGGTGTAGCCAGGCGGTGTCTTCAGAAAGCTCAAACCTCCTGTGGCCAACTTTGACATTAGTTTACTATTGTCTGGGAAAAATAATGTATATGTTGCTACAGATACTTTGAAAAACTCACTGCCTTTACAGTTACATAGTCGTTTACCTAAATTAAGGCTAAAATATTAAAAACGTGTATGCTAAAAACCGCGAACATGTCAAACAACTTAGCTTTTTTATGACGCGGCCCTAGCCTAGGCAACAAAAATTCCACAGCTCCGAACCAGATGGCCAAGATACTGCTTGCAATGGCGTTTGTACATGCATAATCAGTGCCAGATAATCACCGGATCGAAAACACATTACATAACATCTCAGTAAAATGTAGGTCCCATTGCAAGATCATTGATCATTAATCGTTACATATCTGCTTATTTAGCCTCTAAAGCGGTAATAAACAGGCATATTCTCTTGTTTAAATAGGCTACTATCGTTTTCCCTGCCTCCCCCCACAGTTCTCGTCCAATCGATCTTGCAAAAGTCAAAGCTCTCTGCCCAACAAACTCCTATATTATAGCCTATATTTCATTCATAATGACGATGATGATCTTGTATTGTATTGATCTTGTATTTTTAGCTGTCTACGAGTAGCCGATCTGCTAATTTCTGCAGTCTGCTCTGCAAACCTTAAGGCGATAAACCATCTGACTAATAAATAGGTTTTCTTGTTTTCTTAATGCACTGATTTTTCAGGCACGCATCCGTGGTCACAAATACTGGACATGCCACTCAACGCAATCTTTAAGGAAACCAAAAACCCGATGAGTTAGTTCAACTCAAACTGTTTGAGGTAATAAACTTAAATGGTTTAAGGCAATCGGTTTCATCAAACAATTCAAGCATAACAAATTATCTGACTTAAGTACAAGTAACTCAAATATGTATTGTTATGGTAACTTGGGTAAATAAAGCTAATAGTACTAATTTAATTCAGTTCATTGAACTTAAAACTATGAAGTATTTTGAACTCATATGTGGCATTTTTTAAGACTTATTAAAATGTGTGAATTGAATTTATCTGAATTAAGTAAGACCAACTTAAATGCATCTTGTTAAGACCAATGCTACCACTTAAGTTTCATTAACTTAGTTTTCTTCCACTAAAGCAAATTACTACATTCTAGTTGTGACAACTTCGAACTTTGTTGTGGCTACTCAATTCATTTGAGGAGACCGATTGCCTTAAACCTTTTAAGTTGACTTAACACAATATAAAACACACATGTCTGCCACAACTTAAACGGTTTATTTGTTTCACTTCTAAACCTAATTTACAAAATGTTATTCAATTCGATGTTTTGATAGCTTTGTCCAATGGAGTTACAATGTCCATAATTATATAAAATTAAGCTGGTGAATACAATGGAATACACATTTATATGTTGGACAAACTGAAAATAAGACAACTTAGTAAAATAAATAAAAATCTGTGTAATGCGGAAAGTGTATAGACAGCAAAGAACAATGCAGACACGCTTTGTAGTAAAAACTATGAAATCAAATTACAACTCCCTATCAAACGATGTGCACAGTGCCTGTTTAAACAAACAAAAATCGGAACTGAAAACAGTCTTTGGCACTTTCAGACACTGCTGACCAACAACAAAACCTGTTAACAACTGAACTCGAGCTCATTTCTCAAGGCCTGTAACTTAGGTTTGAGCTGCTTTCTCCCATCATCAAGGTTTAAGAGGACAACCTGGATGAACTTAAAGAAGCCACTTAGCTTCACAGGGTAGCTCAAATGGAGAGCATAGATCAGTCCAAACAAAATCACCAGTGAATCTGTCCAAGATCTGAGAGACATTACAACCTGATCCTCAAGGATGATTGACACGTGGTGAGTTTCAAAGGGAACTCCTGCAGGCACCTCGTCATTGACCACTGCCACCAGAGCCACTGCTCCCTCCTGGGTTGCCGCCAACTCATCCTGTAAAGGAAATGCATGTTCAGTGTGAGTGAGTGTAATTGTACAAATCATCAAGCTTATAAAAAGGCTAATGATGTAAAAGAAAACATCATTACCATAGCTTCCAGAATGGTATATCCAAGTAGAAACAATATCAAAAAAGACAAATGTGTAAGCTTAAGCAAAGAAATGCTGGGCCATAATTTCATGTATCAGTTCGGCAATGTGGTGTTTCACTGTACCATGCTGTACAAGATGATTTAGGCGGATTATTACCCTCAATTTGTACTTCCACATAATTAGGGGAGAGTTCTAGTCTGGGTCTTCACTTTTTACCGATGTTTAACTCAAGAATATCTGAGTGATCAGTTTACAGATAAGGTTTCTCTTTTTTAACTGCTTAAAGACATAATCAAGGCCAAACCAATCATTTCAAACCCCTTTGAAATTCTGAAGATCTGGACTTAATGTAGAAGCTTTGAGTTTAGAAGAGCACAAACAAAATACACAATGACTATCAAATTAACTACACAGAGATAGAAAGAGAGATGAGTAGGGAGACTATGATGCTCAGTTATTTTATCAACTTTAAGTTTGTTTTCCAAATTTGGGAGCAGATCTGTTAAATTAGTCTTTACATGCACGATGAGAACTGACTTTTATGCACATTTTTATACATACATAACCAGAACCCCACTTAAAGAACAGCTTCGAAATTAATCTTATCCAATCTTAATGAAAGACTCAATTACATCACAAACCTCTATTTCCTTTGTTTCTTTGTCCCATCTTACTTGTAGATTCCGTTAAGCAAGGGGGAACACAGCCTTATCAAGAAACTAGAAAATGTGATACCTCTTATTTAAACTTTGACTTAACACTTACTTGACCTAAGTAAAAATGATCATTAAGTGGAAGGACCTAGCATCCTTCTATATCTCTGTAGCACTAGACAGCAAAAATTAAGTAACGTAGATAAGTGCTCTAAAGGCTGCCAACAGGGCACACAGTAGAAGGCAGTTTCTAATTTTTATGTTCATCAGTGATTTCGCTTTACAAAATAGATTACGGTATTGAGCTATGAATATGGGAAAAAAAATTAAAAATACCTTGCAGGTTTTGAAGACCTCTGATGAATCCTCCTTTAAGTATAGCGGTAGGCCGGCCAGGGCTGCTGTTCTGGCTGCACTGATGTTGTTCTTGTCCTGTTGCACAAAGACCAGGTATGCAAAGGGGGATGTTAGGGTCCACTGTTCACATTCAACATCGATGTAATGCATTAAAAATATTTTTACCTGTTCTTCAAATGCCATCAAAACTTCTCCCATCTTCTCACCAAAACTTCCAGTCTTCCTCTTCTTGTAGAGCTTCAGCAGCTGAGGTGTATATTTGTCAAGTGCAGCAAAGAAGGAAAATTGTAGATTTTGATTGGTGACCCTGTGGAATTCACTGTGGATCTGCATGGAAAACAAAAGCACAAGTTATAAAGATGAACTGGCATGTACTGTAAGTCATGTAAGCTTGTAAGGGGAAAAACTGAATTTCTGACAAATAGACATACCATATTAAACTACTCAATGCTACGCTCTTTATCCAGATCAAGCAATGCTACAATGCTGACTTCGACAATATGTGTCTTTTACATTTTTACTCACTTGGGCTTCACAAAAAAGTGCAGGCCATCTGTCTTTTCGTTTGGCAATGGGAGGAGCTAAATTCACAATTTCTTCACGCCTGAGTGCAAAGGTGCGCTGCATATGTTGATGGATGAGAGTCATGTCTCTTTCCATTGATGTTTTCTTGAACTGCTCCAACATCTCAAGCCTTTGGGTCTCCAGTGTGTCCTTAGTTTCTCCATAAGGATAATTGGGAAGGAAGTTGACTTCCCCTCTTCTGGGTCTTTTAATGTTGGCCCTGGATACTGCACCCTCTGGATTGGTCCTGCTGCGCTTTCCTGCATTCACAGCCACATCCTTTATGCCAGCCCTGCTCAGTTTGGTTCTGTAGTTGCCCATCTTGAAGTGCAGGCTGTTCATCCAACCATCATACCCTGTTTTGGAACCGTTTTCTTGCAGACAGGGGTGTTTGCTCACCAGAGCCTCTGCAGCCTTGCCAATCTGTTTGCTACTAGGATATGCTTTATGCTAGTTTATTTCAGCAGCCATTACATCCAGTATGTTGTGTTTTTGATCCCTGGTCAACCTGACAGTTTCCCCCTCTTTCACATATACAGAGTTGCCCCCTCTTAGAGCATACTCCACCTCGTATGAGAATGTTGGAACAACAAAGATCTCTGGCCATCGGCAAAGACGCTCTGGTGAATCTGTGTTATCCGACAGTAATACTGTGTCATCTGTGCTGGTTGAACTCAGATCTGACTCAATAAATCCAACTATCTTAATGGTTGCCTTGGATGGTAGGTCCTCTATGTTGACTAAATTGCATAGGGCATTGTCAAACTCTGGATCTTGAAACTGAAGGCGAAAGTCAAAGGTCAGGTTCAGCTTGTTTCTCACCTCAAATATGAGGGCATTTACAGTCTCAGGACGACAGGGCAAAATAAGCCGCTCAGCGTTCACATCATCAAGGACGACCCTTAGTTTCAGAACATTAGTCGCTTCCATTTACACTGTTGGGAAACCTGTAACATAAAAAACAAAGGGGTATTCCAGGTGCTGGCACTGTTTCACTAGCCGTCTAGACCACCCACACATATCAGTACATCATCTAATTCATTATTATTAGACCTAAACCTTACATTGTGGTCTGAGCGCATTCTTGGTGTAGTGCAGCATTCTAAGATGCACACAAACTTACCATGCAACCACTGCACATAGCTGATTAGCTACAGCATTTAAGGAAAAGTTTGATATTTTGGGAAATACGCTTATTTGCCTAGAGTTAGATGTTAAGATTGATACCACTCTCATGTCTGTACAGTGAAGTCAGCAGCTGGTTATCTTAGCTTAGCATAAGACTATAAACAGGTGGATTTTGTTACCTTTGGACAGAGCCAGGCTAGCTGTTTTCCCCCGTTTCTAGTCTTTATGCTAAGCAAAGCTTAACTGCTGGCTGTAGCTTCATATTTACCATACAGACATGAGTGATATAAATCTGAGCATCTAACTCCCTCAAAATGTCAAACTGTTCCTTTTAAATGCAAGTATTGGTTACATCTTTTTTGTGATGACGTCCTGTAACACATGGGTCATGGTAGAAAATAGACATCACCTTTAAAGATACAGTCCAGTGTGTCCAGGGAGGTTGTCAGTAGTGCTCAAAAAAGGTCCAGACAGATGTTTAGCCTTCCTCAGTTCACCGGGAAAAACGCTGAGGATGGCTGCTTGGTGTGGTGCTGCTCTTTTACTCAGACACTGGAATGAAATGTTTGGTTGTGAGAATTAGCTTGTTTGATACTTTGTATGTAAAGTGTGGCATTTGGTCACTTAGCTGAGACACATATTTTACTGGGAGAGAGAGATGGGCCGGAGAATTGGAGCAGCGGGTGCGGTGTTGCAGTCGCTTTATCGCACCGTTGTGACGAAGAGAGAGCTGAGCCAGAAGGCAAAGCTCTCAATCTACCGGCCTATCTTCATTCCTACTCTCACCTATGGTCATGAAGGGTGGGTCATGACCGAAAGAACGAGATCGCGGATACAAGCGGCGGAAATGAGTTTCCTCCGGAGGGTGGCTGGCATCTCCCTTAGGGATAGAGTGAGAAGTTCAGCCATTCGTGAGGGACTCGGAGTAGAGCCGCTGCTTCTTTGCGTAGAAAGGAGCCAGTTGAGGTGGTTCGGGCATCTAGTAAGGATGCCACCTGGCCGCCTCCCTAGGGAGGTGTTCCAGGCACGTCCAGCTGGGCGTAGGCCGCGGGGCAGACCTAGGACCAGGTGGAGGGATTATATCTCCACACTGGCCTGGGAACGCCTTGGAATCCCCCAGTCAGAGCTGGTTAATGTGGCCCGGGAAAGGGAAGTTTGGGATGCCCTGCTGGAACTGCTACCTCCGCGACCCGACCCCGGACAAAGCGGACGAAGATGATGATGATGACATATTTTACTGTATGGCCCTTGCTTTGATGATTTCTTAGCTCATACAACCGCAAATGCTCAACATACCAGGTCTCATAGTCTTTCAGCAGATAGAAGACGTCATTTCCGATAAGTAATAGGCGCCAATAACAGGCGCCAAGTCGAGCCCATTATAGCTAGAATAAGTTTACATGTAATATCTGGAAGCTAAATTATTTTCTTGGGCATTCTCTCCTAAAAGTTAAATTGTGTTTAGTCAGATAGCTCCCTCGTTGTGCACTTTCAAATTACTCTGACATCAGTTGCCTTAACTTAGTGTCCGGTTTTCTTTCAGTTAGCTAAGTGACTAGCTTGAAAGGCATGGGTATATTAGCTAGGGAGCTAACAGAGTTACTGTTACAACCTTAACACAACTTTCACAAAAATAACGTTACTCAGCAGCCAACCAACGTAACGTTAAACTCGACGAACAGTTTAACAACGACTAATAACGTTATGCTTTTTTTTTCTGAGCCACTAAAGCAGGAATTGGGTGTGCTTGAAAGCTAACGCTAATGTTAAAACAGTTATCAAGTCTCAGCATCTGCACAGTGTGCTTGTACAAATAAAACAGCAACAGTGTGCAAATAAGTAATAAAATAACAGAAAAACGTAACCTTGCGTGGAAGAAGAAAAACATCTTGCTGAGTCATCAAATCTGCAGTTCAGGAGGTCCCCCGAGCTTCTCCGTCGGATGCTGAGTTCAAACTGGTCTGAACCAATCGGAACCAGACAACGAGGCGAACTGGCAGATTCACGTTTCACATTCTGGTCTGAATGCAATAAACTAGGTTGTTTAGGTTAAAGTTAAGGTCTATTTAGATTTTTTGGCGACTGTTTTCATCGTTTAATCGTTTGGTTTAAAAAACATCAGAAAAGAGCGAAAAATGTAAATCAGAGTTTCTGAGAGCCCAAGGTCATCATTTGTCTTGTTTGTCCTACCAATGGTCGAAAACACAAAATACTTATTAGACAACATTTGAGAAGCTGGAAACATACAATGATTGTAAGTTCTACTCGCAAATGTACTTACACCATTAATCAATTATCAAAATAACTTTGCAGATTGATTTTGTGCCCATCTACGAATTGCTACCCTAATAAGTTAACAATACTTGTTTTTTTATGTGACTAACATCAAATCTTAACACTTTGGGCGCTCACTCAATCGTTTGATATTAAATAAACATGTCAAAGTTGAGGATTTTTTCGTGTAGCAAAAAAACATACGCTCTTTGGAAGCTAACTGCGAATTGGCAAGAGATCTATAGATATGAACACTTCTATTTTGTGAAGCTAAGTATTACTCTGGAATGACTTAAAAGACTCAGATCAACAATAACGTTATATTTGTGTTGATTTAAACAGTTTCAAAACGGTACACAGCGCGGTTTTCTTCACCGCTGCGTGAATACAGCTGCCGTCGACTACTGTGTAGCTGTTGCGTTTGTCCTGGCTACTATCAGTATCACAAGCGAGGGGCACGTTCAGCATTGGCGCTGTTACCTTGTTTTAGAAAGTTTGCTTGCGTCTTTGTGGCTGTAGTGATAGTTGAATTATTATTATTTATTTTTTTATTGTGAGAAGTGCCAACCGTTTTCAAATGCTTAAGCATTGGCAAAGTGGTTGTATTATATGCGAGTTTCTTATCACATATTTGGCATTTCACTTTTTTAGTTTCACTGTCATAATCAAAATACTCACATACAACTGACTTTCGTGATGCCATTGTTCGCAACGATCTGTGGCGGGATTTGCACTGACTCATAGTGGACAGGCACGCGCTCTCTCAGATATGTTATGGCAAGCCAAAAGGGCCATATATTGTCACTAATCTAACGTGTTCTGTTGGACAAAACGTCGTATTTTACGGCGTACAAAGTTTGGAACGGCGCCTTTTACGCCGTCAATAGTAGGACGACGTTTTTTACGGTGTAAAAAGGGCAAAAAAAACGCCGTTTTTTACAGCGTTCTAGTGAGGTGCATTAAAGCTCCGCTTTTAACGCGCGTGGAAATCTAAAACGCTGTTTTTTACGCGCGTTAAAACTTGTCCAAGACGCCGTTTTTTACGGCGTTTTCAAGTATGGTAATGAGCCTTTCCCTCTGTTTTGCATAGCCAGTAAGTTCATAGTTTCTGTAACCAATCAGTGAAGAGTAAAGCCAGACCAAAGCAATGAATGCATCGATGACGAGAGGTGCCTGCCATTAGGCTGCATGTTTGTGCATCACCGTGACCAGCTAGCTAGCTAACTTAGCTAGGATGTAGGATAGCGAACTAACGTGTGTATCCTAGTTAACCAGCTAATGTTGAGGTCATATTTAAATCGGGCCTCATCTAACTCTGCGCACGTCTCTGTCAGACCTATCAGGTCCTACAAGATGTGTCTACTGTCATGCTCTGGAGATTTTTCTGCAGAACAGGCAGGCCCAAAGGATGCCAGTGCTGAAAAGGACTAGAAGGCAACTTTTGCTCGAGTGCTATTTCTATATCACATTAACTTACTATTTTATGCTAACTGTAAAGAGGTCACTTCATTAATTGGGTACATGTTTCAGTGAAGAGTAAAGCCAGACTACATCGATGAGAAGTGCCTGCCATTAGGTTGCCGTTGTTAGGCTGTAGACCAGTGTTTTATGTGACAGTAAAGAAACGTCTTTTTGTACATTCTCCCTGAAGGCCATTCAGAATTCATTATCACATTAATGACGACTATAGCCTACACCTCTCAAATGATGAACATGCATCATTTTATTTAGTATTTTCCTCAATAAAATCAAGAATCTAGTAGTCTATATTGTCGTTAGTTCAGGATTTAACACAATAACCTGTTTACATACCTAAAACATAATCCGTGCACCTACCGCATTTTTAGTCCAAAACAATGTACTCGCTCGTTGTATTTGGCCTAATGCATTTTTGTCTTACAAATTAGTGTCTGAAGTCATAAAATGGGTGTGTTTAGTTGCCTGTGATGTTTTGGGGCTGTGGTCGTTTCGTCAATTGAAAAGCGAAATATTTGTTATTGCTTTTTTTTTGTCTGTGCAAGTAATAGGGAAAAAAAATGGCTTGATATGCATTTATAAATGTTGTTAAAAGGGTTTATGTTTATGTAAATACCGCTTGTTTTTACCTTTTCTGTAGGCAATTGATGAGAGAATACATTAAATAAACACGAGAAATACACTGGATGAGAGACGCACCAATCCTGCACTTCACATTTGAACCACCAGGTTTCGCTGTATAACTTAAAGCGCCAACTGATAACCTACAGTGCCTTGCAAAAGTATTCACCCCCTTGGCATTTTTCATGTTTTGTTGCCTCACAACCTGGAATTAGAATGGATTGTTTGAAGGTTTGCATCATTTCATCCAGAGAACATGCCTACAACTTTGAAGATGTGATTTTCTTTTTTATTGTGAAGCAAACAAATAGGACAAAATAACAGAAAACTTCAGCGTGCATAAATATTCACCCCCCTAAGGTCAGTACTTTGTAGAGCCGCCTTTTGCGGCAATTACAGCTGCAAGTCGCTTTGGATAAGTCTCTATGAGCTTGCCACATCTTGCCACTGGGATTTTTGCCCATTCCTCATGGCAAAACTGCTCCAGCTCCTTCATGTTGGATGGTTTCCGCTTGTGAACAGCAATCTTCAAGTCTGACCACAGATTCTCAATTGGATTGAGATCTGGCCTTTGACTAGGCCATTCCAACACATTTAAATGTTTCCCCTTAAACCACTCGAGTGTCGCTTTAGCAGTATGCTTCGGGTCATTGTCCTGCTGGAAGGTGAACCTCCGTCCCAGTCTCAAATCACAGGCAGACTGAAACAGGTTTTGCTCAAGAATATCCCTGTATTTAGCACCATCCATCTTTCCCTCGACTCGAATCAGTTTCCCAGTCCCTGCTGCTGAAAAACATCCCCACAGCATGATGCTGCCACCATCATGTTTCACTGTGGGGATGGTGTTCTTGGGGTGATGGGATGTGTTGGGTTTGCGCCAGACATAGCGTTTTCCTTAGTGGCCGAAAAGTTCAGTTTTAGTCTCATCTGACCAGAGCACCTTTCTCCATACATTTGGGGAGTCGCCCACATGCCTTTTGGCAAACTCAAAACGTGCCTTCTTATTTTTAACACTAAGCAATGGCTTTTTTCTGGCCACTCTTCCATAAAGCTCAGCTCTATGGAGTGTACGGCTTATTGTGGTCCCATGCGCAGATACACCAGTCTCTGCTGTGGAACTCTGCAGCTCCTTTAGGGTTACCTTTGGTCTCTGTGCTGCCTCTCTGATTAATGCCCTCCTTGCCCGGTCTGTGAGTTTTGGTGTGCGGCCCTCTCTTGGCAGGTTTGTTGTGGTACCATGTTCTTTCCATTTGAAGATGATGGATTTGATGGCGCTCCGGGGATCATCAAAGATTTGGATATTTTTTTATAACCCAACCCTGACTAGTACTTCTCAACAACTTTGTCCCTGACTTGTTTGGAGAGCTCCTTGGTCTTCATGGTGTGATGCCTCTTGCTTAGTGGTGTTGCAGCCTCTGGGACCTTTCAGAAAAGGTGTGTTTATACTGACAGATCATGTGACACTTAGATTAATCACAGGTGGACTTCATTTCACTAATTATGTTACTTCTGAAGGTAATTGGTTGCACCAGAACTTTTGAGGGGCTTCATAGCAAAGGGGGTGAATACATATGCACATGCCAATTTCCAGATTTTTATTTTTAAATATATTATATTTAATATATTATATTTAAATATATTATATTTATAATATATTTAATATATATTTTTCTCATTTCACTTCACCAACTTAGACTATTTTGTGCAGATCCATCACATAAAAGTCAGATTAAAAAAATATTTAAATTTCAGGTTGTAATGTAACAAAATAAGTAACAAGCCAAGGGGGTGAATACTTTTGCAAGGCACTGTATTAGATGGAGGTATTACATACCTAAATAATTCCCTCCTTGGGCCACCATAATCATCAGCCATTTCTGAGACAAATTCAATGTTTGGCACCTTGTGCCAGTCAAAGTGTGCCTTTGAAAGAGCCATACAGGCACTTTGGAGGATGTGTCTTCTTCTAGCAATGACAGTCACATTGTTTGAATGGTCCGTGTGGTCCAGTTGGAAGTTTTTTAAAATGGTGGTGAGGTCGATGTTATCCTGTAATCAAACAGATATGTTGATGAGTATGTGACGTAACATGCACTAGGAATGAAGAGTAGATTAAATCTTGAACAATAATGTGTGGTGTTTGATGTGTGTACATCAGGATCAGTTCTGTCTGGGGACGCCAGGAGGACTTCCTCTACATCTGAAAGGTCGGACTCGATGTAGAAGTCCTCTCTGTACACCACAGAATCGACATAGATTACTAGAAATTACCAACATAAAAGCCACTTGACTGTTTTTGAATGTGAAAGGACATATTTAACTCTACATTGGAATAGCAGGCATTTTTATGAATTTTCATGTGCGTAATCTTATGTGGTGGGATGATTTGAATCTAGAGATGGACAGATATAAATACCACTTGCCTTATCAACTCAGGCTCCCCGGGGTGACTCCTGGCTTCTGGCCCTGTTATTCCAGTGGGATTTCTAGATGAGAATAATAATAAATCTGTTTGTGACAATATTCACACTGCCAACAACAGAAATTGCCTCAAATACATGTGCTAGGTCTAGGTGCACATGCCAGAGGTGGACTTGAGCATCTTAACCACTAGAATAAACACAACTTGCCTTGTCTCCTCAGGCTGCTGAAAATCTTCCTCCTCTGGAGGATTGGCTGCAGAAATCTAAAAGAAATACTTGCCCATTATTTACAAGTTAAACACTATATTTTGTAGAACCTCATATTTAATTGCTTCATTAAATATCCTTCTTTACGTATTAATTAGTCCAAAAACATGCAGGTTGATTGGTATCTCTAAATTGTCCGTAGGTGTGAATGTGAGCGTGAGTTGTTGTCTGTCCCTGTGTGTCGGCCCTGTGATAGACTAGCGACCTGTCCAGGGTGTACCCTGCCTCTCGCCCTGTGTCGGCTGGGATAGGCTCCAGCTCCCCCGTGACCCTGCATAGGATAAGCGGTATAGCTAATGGATGGAATGTATTAATTAATTGAATGACCTTTAAGGGTAATGTTTATTCTACTGTGATTTTGAATATTGCCATATCCCCCACTCCTATCGGACCATGTCCCATATTTGCATACCTTTGGCCATAGGTACAGCGCAGAGCGACCTAAGGCATTTGTACTGTGCATTTCCCTAGGGCACTTCTCTTCCAACAATATTATTTGTCTTTGCCCGTTTAATTTGCAGAGTTCAAAATCCCCTGGCAATCCGGGGACATTGTCCCAAAGTGCCTGGATAAATTCTTGGGCATCAAGGTCCAGTGGGATGACCACCAGACAAGCAGGAGTGACATTTGTGAACAAATGTAACATAAGATATGTTACTTTTAGTTTAACATTTGTGATAGAACTGCTATTAATACAAATAAGAAATATGTAAAGACACAAACCGCTAAGGAAAAGGAATACTAATGTAGGCTAATAAATCCAAACTACATTCATAAAATGTTGATAAGCTTTTTAACATTTTAGATGTTATTGATGTGAAACTTGGTGTAACAATTAATGGATTTTACAACAAATCTTCCTATGAGATAACTACACACAAATAATAAGTAGATAAATTACCCCTATGACTTCTATAACGGGTCATATGTTGCTGCAGTACAGACACCTTAAAAGTGACCTGGCGAGGCCTCAAGGCTCTTGTGCCACCACGCCTGCACACTGGTCCAGAGGCACCCTCTTGTCTGAAAATATGAAATCTACATCAGAATAATTAGAATAGTTTTTACATGCTTGGTAACAAAAAATTAAAAACACACAACATGCCCTGTGCTGGCCTAATACCATAATATATGTATATATATACATAAACAGTTTTACAAACAATCATTTACAGTTTTTCTCAATCGCCTTGGCACTATCGTCCAATGACAATTGAAGTCGTCAAATAAATATATGTAAAATTCTTCACCACATTTTGTTTCTTGTGTACAACAGGAAGAGCATTTCTCATTCTGTTTATGTTATTATGTTTTGTTTCCTCAGTGTGCTTTTTGGTATTGATAGGCTACATGTTTTGTTCTGTGCTGTGTCTTTTTTCAGTTATTTTCTCTTTACTATTTTGTATCACCACTTCAGGTGGAATATAAATTTTTTTCTCGCATTACAGGCAAATGCAAGTGCTCTTTTGTTTTACAAAGTGTTACTATATGTGAAACCTTTGACTATTGTAATTGGCATCTGAAGAGTATTCACTTTGAAACACAGTAGCAGTCAGTTAGCTTCAGAAAAATTACAGTCTGGAACAATAGGCATTCAGTGTCAATGAAAACATGTAGGACAACACTGTAGGAGATCAGGAACAAACTTCCAGAGTCCACTGTCATTCTGACAAAAATATCTAAACATTTTGACCACCATGGTTCTACACAGTGTCAAAGGAACGTGTCATTTTGGTGGCAATGACTTATTCATCATCATCATCATCATCTTCATCCGCTTTGTCCGGAGTCGGGTCGCGGAGGTAGCAGTTCCAGCAGGGCATCCCAAACTTCCCTTTCCCGGGCCACATTAACCAGCTCTGACTGGGGGATTCCAAGGCGTTCCCAGGCCAGTGTGGAGATATAATCCCTCCACCTGGTCCTAGGTCTGCCCCACAGCCTCCGCCCAGCTGGACGTGCCTGGAACACCTCCCTAGGGAGGCGGCCAGGTGGCATCCTTACTAGATGCCCGAACCACCTCAACTGGCTCCTTTCTACGCAAAGAAGCAGCGGCTCTACTCCGAGTCCCTCACGAATGGCTGAACTTCTCACCCTATCCCTAAGGGAGATGCCAGCCACCCTCCGGAGGAAACTCATTTCCACCGCTTGTATCCGCGATCTCGTTCTTTCGGTCATGACCCACCCTTCATGACCATAGGTGAGAGTAGGAACGAAAATAGACCGGTAGATTGAGAGCTTTGCCTTCTGGCTCAGCTCTCTCTTCGTCACAACGGTGCGATAAAGCGACTGCAACACCGCACCCGCTGCTCCAATTCTCCGGCCCATCTCTCGTTCCATTTTCCCCTCACTCGAGAACAAGACCCCGAGATACTTGAACTCCTTCACTTGGGGTAAAGACTCATTCCCTACTTGGAGTAGACAATCCATCGGTTTCCTGCTGAGAACCGTGGCCTCAGATTTGGAGGTGCTGATCCTCATCCCAGCCGCTTCACACTCGGCTGCGAACCGATCCAATGAGTGCTGCAGGTCGCAGACCGATGATGCCATCAGGACCACATCATCTGCAAAAAGCAGTGATGCAATCCTCTGCCCACCAACCCGCAGCCCCCCTCCCCCGCGGCTACGCCGTGAGATCCTGTCCATGAATACCACAAACAGGATAGGTGACAAAGCGCAGCCTTGGAGGAGGCCAACCCTCACCGGAAACGAGTCCGACTTACTGCCGAAGACCCGGACACAGCTCTCGCTTTGGGAGTACAGAGATTGGATGGCCCTAAGTAGAGACCCCCTCACCCCATACTCTCGCAGCACCTCCCACAGTATCTCCCGGGGAACCCGATCATACGCCTTCTCCAAATCCACAAAACACGTGTAGACCAGATTGGCATACTCCCAGGCCCCCTCAAAGATCCTCGCGAGGGTAAAAAGCTGGTCCGTTGTTCCACGACCAGGCCGGAAACCGCATTGTTCCTCCTCAATCCGAGGTTCGACTATCGGTCGAACCCTCCTTTCAAGCACCCTGGAGTATACTTTCCCGGGGAGGCTGAGTAATGTGATGCCTCTGTAGTTGGCACACACTCTCCGGTCCCCCTTTTTGAACAGGGGAACCACCACCCCGGTCTGCCACTCCTTAGGTACTGTCCCCGACTTCCACGCAATGTTGATAAGACGTGTCATCCATGACAGTCCCTCAACACCCAGAGCCTTCAGCATTTCTGGGCGGATCTCATCAACCCCTGGGGCTTTGCCACTGTGGAGTTGTTTGACTACCTCAGTGACCTCCGCCAGGGAGATTGATGCTGATCCCCCATCATCCTCCAGCTCTGTCTCTACTATATAGGGTGGGTTTGTCGGGTTCAGGAGTTCCTCAAAGTGTTCCTTCCACCTCACAATCACCTTGTCAGTTGAGGTCAACAACGTCCCATCCTTACTGTATACAGCTTGGATGGTTTCCTGCTTTCCTCTCCTGAGGTGTCGGATGGTCTTCCAGAACCGCTTTGGTGCCAACCGAAAGTCCTTCTCCATGGTTTCTCCGAACTCCTCCCACACCCGCTGCTTTGCCTCTGCCACGGCCGAGGCTGCAGTCCTTCGGGCCTGTCGGTACCTTGCAACTGCCTCCGGAGTCTCCCGGGATGGCATGTCCCGGAAGGCCTCCTTCTTCAATCGGACGGCTCCCCTGACCACCGGTGTCCACCAGGATGTTCGAGGGTTACCGCCCCTTGAGGCACCTAAGACCTTGAGACCACAGCTCTCAGATGCAGCTTTAGCAATGGAGGCTTTGAACATCGCCCACTCCGGTTCAATGCCCCCAGCCTCCACAGGGATGCCAGAGAAGCCCCGCCGGAGGTGTGAGTTGAAGGCCTCCCGGACCGGGGACTCCTCCAGACGTTCCCAGTTCACCCGCACTACACGTTTGGGCTTACCAGGTCTGTCCAGAGGCTTCCCCGCCACCTGACCCAACTCACCACCAGATGGTGATCAGTTGACAGCTCTGCCCCCCTCTTCACCCGAGTGTCCAAAACATATGGCCTCAGGTCCGATGATACGATAACAAAATCGATCATCGACCTTCTGCCTAGGGTGCTCTGGTACCAGGTACACTTATGAGCATCCTTATGTTCGAACATGGTGTTTGTTATGGCCATTCCATGACTAGCACAGAAGTCCAATAACAAGCCACCACTCAGGTTCAGATCAGGGAGGCCGTTCCTCCCAATCACGCCTCTCCAAGTGTCTCCATCATTGCCCACATGTGCGTTGAAGTCCCCCAGCAAGACTACAGAGTCCCCCTCAGGAGCCCCATACAAGGCTCCATCCAGGGTCTCCAAAAAGGCCGAATACTCCGCACTGCTGTTCAGTGCATAGGCACAGACAACAGTCAGAGTTTTCCCCCCCATGACCCGCAGGCGTAGGGAGGCGACCCTCTCGTCCACTGGGGTGAACTCCAACATAGAGGCACTTAGCTGGGGACTTGTGAGTATCCCCACACCAGCCTTGCGCCTCTCACCCTGGGGAGCTCCGGAGAAGAAAAGAGTCCAACCCCTATCCAGAAGTGAGGTTCCAGAGCCGAGGCTGTGCGTAGAGGTAAGCCCCACCAGATCCAGCTGGTAGCGCTCCACCTCCCGCACAAGCTCCGGCTCCTTCCCTCCCAGAGAGGTGACGTTCCACATCCCCAAAGCCAGCCTCTGCCACCCGGGTCCGATCCGTCGAAAACCTCTGCCTTCACTGCCACCTTTCTGGCAGCGCACCCAACCCCCTTGGTTTTTCCCGCGGGTGGTGAGCCCACGGGACGGAGAAGGAAAGATGTTGATGTTGTCCACGTTGCTTTTTCGGGCTATGCCCGGCCGGGCTCCGTGGCAAGCCCAGCCACCAGGCGCTCGCTGACGGGTCCTCCTCCTGGGCCTGGCTCCAGAAGGGGACCCCGGGCTTCCTCCGGGCCGGGTATCATCCTCTCTTATAGTTCGTTCCATGAGGGTTTTTGAACCATTCTTTGTCCGGCCCCTCACCCGAGACCAATTTGCCATGGGAGACCCTACCAGGAACACAAGGCTCCAGACAACACAGCCCCCAAGTTCATAGGGACACACAAACCTCTCCACCACGATAAGGTGATGGTTCCCGGAGAGGATGACTTATTAATTGAAACAATAACTTCATTTTGACCCCCCCCCCCCTAGTTTCATTTATAGTATTGATAAAACTATAACACAAACAGCAATATGTTTTTATTAGTAACTTAATAAAAAACGAGAAAATGTCATTGGACTATACCTGCCCCTCATAATATCACTGATGGACGTAGTATACGAAATACTAAAAGAAAAATTTAACAAATGGAATTGGAAATACCAACAAAATAACAGAGGTCAAGCCTATAACATACTGATAACCCTGCATTTTGTATGGCCTTAACTCCTGGCTGGTAGTTCCAACGACATGGGGGAGGGGAAAACATGATTCATATAACTTTCATATTTATTAAGAGAGGCTGCGGGGGGAGACTAGGGGAAGGGGTATGTTAAACTAAGCGTGATAAATCTTCTAGCTTACTCTAGTATTAAGAGTAACCTGTTAACTAACTAACCTATGTATCCTAGCTAAGTAAGCTTCAAATTGTTATATAGTCTACTTATCCAAACCATGACAAGTTAATAAATATTGTTTTTTTCTGTCAGACAAGTAGCTATAGAAGCAGAGCACCATTGTAAAGAATAGGACTCTAATGACGTGATTAACTTATTATTTATCTATGTTCCAGGAATCCAAATGTGTTATTCACTTTGAATTGTTAGAATTCAGTGCCATGGGGCTGTGCTTGTACTCATGCTCTACAAGGATCTCAGACGCAGCGTTCATATGGTCAGGTGGGGCAGAGCCCTACTACAAAAATTACACAGAAGACCTGCATCAGATGACCTTCATATCCGGAAGGGGAGGGTTTGGCGCTGACTGGCACGTTCAATGAAGATGGTGATGTGCTGATTCAGTTCAAAGAGAGGGAGAGTTTTGGTCTAACTTGTTTCAGATCACAGCAGAGAAGTCTTCTAGATTTCTTTCCTATAATTTTGAAGTTATGAAAAACGTTATCATGTCATTTGATGTTTTTTTGTCGTATCAGGACCCAGAGTGACGTAATGTTTGCATATGCTTGTTACAGTTTTTTTTACAATCGCTAACAAGCGTTAACCTACACCACACATTCTTACTCCTCTCCCCTTCCTCTCCTTTTCCATTGTCCTGTTCCAACTTCTCTTGTGCCTGGTCCAGCTACTCTTCTCCCTGGTCCTCTCCCTCATCCCACTATTCCTCTCCCTTGTCCAAACATTATTTTTCCATCACCTCTCCTTGGTGTTAGTCTGTTCCCACAATGAACAGAATCTATCCAAAAAGTCCCCCCTTACTGACATTTGGACTCGTTTACGTAATGGTGTAGTCCACAAAGATGGATGAGTTTTGAAAATGTGACTACAGATTTGACAAAAGTAGGCTATGTTAGTGATTGTAAAAAACTGTAATCTGTGTAAAATTACATAAATGCAGGTATGTAAGAATATTCGGTTTATGTAATACAAATATATTTGGTCTGTTGGTCCATAAGAAAATATCATAACTTCAATAAACAAGCTCTTTAAGATGCTGTGTGACTTTATTGTCATGGGAAATTATCAGCATGACAACAATGTTGACGTTGATGTCAACGTTAACATTTTATACAAAAACAAATCTATCTTTGATTTGATCTAGGAACGTTGTTTTGGTGAGTCAGCTGCTCCACTCACAGGGCCATCTCATCACTTAAAGTGAAATTATTTTCCAATGTCGACTGAAGAATGTAGCACAAACTTGTAATGACAGCGTAACCGTTCCGACGTTCCTTACTGAAATCAAATTACGTCAGGAGGAGACCCGGGCATGCCGGTTGACCAGTGACCACTGACAAATTTGCACTAATTCATCACCTCTCCTTTGTGTTGTTCTGTATCCACATTGAACAGAATCCATCCAACAAGAGTTGAGTTGGAATCCATCCCCTTTTTACTGTGTCCATGTAACTGAAATAACTTTAGTATCTGGCTATGTATTTGATTGACATTTGGACTCAGATGTGGTTGGTTTACCTTACACAACTATACAGTAAATGAGCTGTTATCCACTTTTTACTCTGCATTCAAAATTGTTTTCTCTTTCCAAAATGTTTTTTTGCATGAAAATGACACACACACGCCATCATAGATATTTCTACCAACCAATAACAGATGTGCTCAACACAAAACAATATATCTTATCAGTAGGTTTACGCCTTTTGCATTTTCAGTATTACGCTGTAGCCAGTTGTAAAATAATTTTACAGTAATGTATATCTACTCAAATATATATAAATAAACACACTCAAATGCAATACAGTAACAAAAACATTTTTGATTTATTTCCAAAATACAGTGTTTCAAACACTTGCGCTTCGTATGTAACACTTTACATATACTCAACAGGAGAAAACCAGGAAAAACATTCAGTAAGATAAAGGGTTTTCTTTAAAAAAAAAAAAAAAAAAAAAAAAATTTGTTTAAATAAAATAAAATAATAATAATAATAATAATAATAATAATAATAAAAAGTGCTCATGTGTAGCCTTTTTGAAGTTGCAAAAGCTCTGATTTATAAGTGAAGAATTAATTAGGCCTAATAGTGTTTACACCTGCAGTAGGTGTTGCCAATTGGGAAACAAAGCTCGGCATTGTGATTGGCGTTGCTTTCCAAAGGAGCACAAGATAAATTTATTTAGAATGTTGCACCTGTAATGTAATGCTATGACTATGAAATAGTCATTGGACATCTATTATTTGGAGGGAAATAATGTATCAAAATAATGCAAAAATAGTGTAGAAAAAAATGTGTCATAATTGCATCAGACCTACACTGTAAAAAAATTAAATTGTCTCAACTTATAATTATGAGTAACCTGGCTGCCTTAAAATTTTTAGTAAGATGAGCAAAAAATAGGTAGGATTCGGCAACTTCGTTATTTTAGTTGGATGCACTTCAATTTAAGTTCATGGAACTCACTATGAAAAGTCAATTTCATCAAATTGACATACAGCAAACTAATTATTTAATGATATTGACATGTATTTGTAAGTTGAATAAATAGATTTTCTCGATACAGCACCTTAACGCAAACATGTTAGGTCCCCCAATATGATACTTTGTTTCACAATGGCCAACAGGAGGGCAGCACACGTTGGAATTGCCTCCCGCGCGAATTTAGAGTCACGCTCACGGTCAGAACTTCACGTCAGGGCAGATGAGACCAATGCGCGGGCTTCAGCCCACGCATTTAGAGAACGCGGGCGAAATTATCGTGAGCAACGTAATTTCTGGGGTTGTGATTAAGGATAACAGTGTTCAGAGTAAGAGTTGCAAAAATATATATTTTTCATATGCCTTATATAATTTGATGTGCATGTTTAACAGGGATTGTGTCGTTTTGAGATTACTCTTGCAAGGTAAAGCACAATCCAAATAAATTGTATTATCATTAATATTACATCTAATAACTTGCTGGGATATATGCAAATGTATTACCTCAACGGCCTATCAGGATAGCAGTAACGATGACTATTACTTCACGCGGTCAAGAGTCAGGTGACGTCTTCAGTATGTTTATTCAGTTGTTCTTGAGTAAACTTGAATGTCTAAGTTGCATGGACTAATTTGTTTTGCTTGATCAGTTGGTCAGGTTCCAACTTGAAATAACAAGTTGACTCAATTTTTTCTTAATTTTAGTACAACTAACTTATTAAAACAAGTTGAACTAACTAAAAGGCCAAATCATTTTTTACAGTGTAGGCCATTGATTCCTGTTTACAGTGCGCCTGCTGAAAGGGGATTCTTTATTCAAAACAGAATCAATACTGCCAGATCACGGCTTCTGGAGGGCAAAGTAACGAGGCTGATGCGCATCGCAATTTAGCGCATCGCTTCAATGACTTGTTTTATCCAATTAAATTACAGGCATATTGTTATATGCTTAGGCTATGTGTTTTCAAATATCAACATGTTAACAAACGTAAGAATCATAATATGTTGCCTAACTATAGTAGCAGATTTGTATGCCTAACATACGTAAATGCATAACTTGCATACCTTTAACGCTTAGGCTTCATACAATCACATAAATTGGGATTCATGGCGATCAATCAGTTGACAGTGGGATTAGGACGTGAGCAACCATTTTCAATGTGACATATTTCGTTTCACTTTTGTGACTGGTATATTCCCTTTTTTAATTAAAATTCCAACCTTGGAGATAAAGTAGCTATTTCTCTGGCTTGCCCGCACGTTTATATAGGCTATGAAACAACACGGTGACAACGCACCGGCAAAGTAAGATGCGCTTTTTGTAGGCTTTACAATAATTTACGGGACATAGTTTCTACACGAACGACTGACGACAACCACCGTGGCATGATCACGTAGGCTGGTGTAAGTGCAGTCGGATTCCTTTAGCAATGTCATTGTCTTTTCCTAAGTCCTTATGCATTCTCCTTCATATCTTTCCCTAACCCCATGACGTTTTCCCTCTGGGTTAAGGAAAAATACATAGTGAAAGTCAGTACGTAGTTTCTACACGAACGACTCACGAAAACCACCGTGGCATGATCACGTAGCCTAGTGTAAGTGCAGTCGGATTCCTTTAGCAATGTCCTTGTATTTTCCTAAGTCCTTATGAATTCTCCTTCATATCTTTCCTTAACCCCATGACGTTCTCCCTCTGGGTTAAGGAAAAATACATAGTGAAAGTCATTACGTACTTTATTCACGAATTCGATCGTAGCCTATGTGTTGTCTTGTGTTCCTTTCCGTTTTCCCCTTCACCATCCTTCCTACCTGCAGGTGACCGCTCCCCATTGGCTCCCCCATCCATCACTCATCACCCCGCACGCTGACGGTGACCAATCAGGAGGCGATCCGTCTTATTCAAAATCCTTTCGCCCTTCAGCCGGTTTCCTCCGAGAGAGCGAGCACAGCCTTGGTCAGGAAAGAGACGCGTCCTTGAGGATTCATTGTATGCTTTGATAGTGCTCGTTCACCTTGTGAGGTATTTTGTGTATTGTCCTTCGTGTTACCTGGTTGTTTGTTTCAGTTTCACCTTGTGTTGTAGTACGTCCAGTCTGTCTGGAGTTGAGTGTGAGTACCGATTACGGTTGTAATGTAAAATACTTTTATGTGGGCTAAACCGATGCCGATCTGGTCTAGAGTCTACTGAGAACAACCACACAACAGATCCAGTAAAATACATTTACTTTACTTGTTCATAGGCAACAGATTATAATTGATAGAAAATGGCTGGTCCTCCCCGAAAGGCAGGGAAACAAAATGCTACTATTTGGGCTTTGAACACAGCACCATACTACAGCTAAAGGCCTCTGAGCACTTGTAGAGGTAATACCTTAAACTACTGGCCAACTCAAGGACTCTAATAAATCCTGCAGTGCAAACATCATGCAATGATTAGCCCACACCAAGAGGACTAGCCTCAGACATTAAACACCAGGAACCTCAATCCCCCAAATACATTGTACGCCTAAAATGCCACTAAAAGCATAGATTATTAACTAACAGCACGAGGCCCCAGGACGAGTGCTCAATTCATCTTAATTTATGTCACGGGACCTCTGCTTACCTGTCTCACACACTTGATTCTCATCCGGCTCTGCTTTAAAACCCTTCCAGAGTTCGATTAAGTCCAACTAACAGGTGTGCCCCATTAACAATTAGTCTGTGCCTAGAATTTCTGATGAAGGAATCAACAACTATTACAGAGTGCGTTTACATGGAGCAATACACCGATCATAAACTGATAATGGTAATAATGCGTAATAATTATTTTTGATCCTCCACTTTGCTCCCGTTTGGGGCCTGTACTATTCTGATCCATCCTGTTTATTACATTCTGTTTATTATTATCATGTGTTTCCCCACCCGTTCTCGGTACAGTGTTTTATTTTGGTGTTGATCACAGGAGCACAGCTAGTTTAGACGCCCATGGGCATATTCTTTGCATCACGTAGTTTACCCATGTCTAGCTCAGTAGTTTAGGAATGTGTGACACCCCCAGGACTTTTTCATATATTTAGTTTTGGTTAGGCAGCAAGGCTGTTTATTTATTTATTTAATTTTGGCACCGAGCAAGTTAAACCTGCGTGATCTCAAATAAAATATCAGTGTCCTTGAGCCTCCCGTGTGCTGGCATTCACCCACCTCCCTCACTATCTGGGAAGTGTTCGTCCCTATTCTCCCAAGAGCAGTCGTTTCCTAAAAAGGGTCGTAACACCATGAGCTGCTGTTGTTGCAGAAGTAGGCCTACATGATTTATACCTAAGGTTTTAACACTGCATGTTTCAGTAGAACTTTTGAGCTGCTGTTGTTACTGAATGATTTATACTGTAAGGTTTTGAACATAATGCTTTCATTTCTGGCACTCCGTGTGTGAAATCGTTTGTAAAAAAGACAAGAAAGATCCATGTATTTGATATTGGGTAAACTTGTATGTAAAGAATAGTTAAGCATTTTAGAAACGTCTTAACTGTATATTGCGTGAAAACAACATGGATTGTGTTAATACTAGGCCTATAGTCCACAAAGATGGATGTTGTGCTTATAGAGTTTTGAAAATGTGACTACAGATTGAACAAAAGCATGTGTGATTGTAAAAAATTGTAATACAACGAGAGTGCGGGTACGTTTTAGCAGTTTGGTGTTTTTGGTATACAGCAACCCCTGGTGGTCATTGTGTTAAATCCTGCACTAACGACAATGCAGGCTAGGCTACATTCTTTGTAATACAAAATTAAATGATGCATGTTGATAATTCGTAGAATTTAGATCATCATGGTTATTGTGAATGCTGCATGTCCAAAAGAGGGTTCTTTGCTGTCACATAATCCTGGCAATACATTACGACAAAACAGGTCTGTCCACCCTCTCTCGTTTCCACGGGCTGGAGTAAAGGAACTGTGCAACTGGGGCTGGAAACTAGGAGGGTCCCCCCCATAATATTAATCCTGTCCGAATGGAGCGAACCGGCACCTCGCTTGTCCATAGCTATGTGACTCTCTCCCATACTTCATCGCAAACTCGACAGTGGTCAAACGGCATTCCCGGGTCTCCTCCTATGGTGATGTAATGTGGTTTCAGTACGATAAGGAACAGTTTTCTATTTAGAGCCATATCCATTCGGTTACGCTGCCATCAGGTTGTGCAACGTTCAGGAAAAACTACACCATGTTAAATTAGACTGCATTACATGAATTCCAAAGTGTAAATCAATGTATCTTTGAACTGTACATTTTATTTCACATGTACAAAGAGCAATGGTCATCATAAGAAAATTGTTTGATTACTTTATGCACTTTTAATTTGAATATACTACATTCAAGTTTATTTATATCAATTGTTCAAATGAATCCATGGTCTGACAAGGTCTAGCCATATCAAACCCAGTTAGTGAAGTGGCCTCTTTACAGTTAGCATAATATAGTAAGTTAATGTGATATAGAAATAGCACTTGAGCAAAAGATGCCTTCTACTCCTTTTCAGCATTGGCATCCTTTGGGCCTGCCTGTTCTGCAGAAAAATCTCCAGAGCATGACAGTAGACACATCTTTGCACTTGCTTGATACACATCTTTGTAGGACCTGATAGGTCTGACAGAGACGTGTGCAGAGTTAGATGAGGCCCGATTAAATATAACCTCAACATTAGCTAGTTAATTATAATACACACGTTAGTTAGTTCGCTATCCTACTTCCTAGCTAAGTTAGCTAGCTAGCTGGTCACGGTGATGCACAAACATACAGCCTAATGGCAGGCACCTCTCATCGATGCGTTTATTGCTTTGGTCTGGCTTTACTCTTCACTGATTGCTTACAGAAACTATGAACTTACTGGTTATGCAAAACAGAGGGAAAGGCTCATTACCATACTTGAAAACGCCGTAAAAAACGGCGTCTTGGACAGGTTTTAACGCACGTAAAAAGCGGCGTTATAGATTTCCACACGAGTTAAAAGCGGCGTTTTAATGTACCTCACTAGAACGGCGTAAAAAACGTCGTCCTACTATTGAGCAGGGTAAAAGGCGACGTTCTAAACTTTGTACGCCGTAAAATACGGCGTTTTGTCCAACAGAACACGTTAGATTAGTGACGATATATGGCCCTTTTGGCTTGCCATAATGGGCGCGCTGATATGATTTGATTTGTGTGCTCATACGCATGCGCTAAACTAGAGTCGATTCCTTTTCATGGAATCGACTTCAGGTCTCAGAGTCGATTCCCGATTCCAGCCATCACTGGAATAGGGAGTCGACTCTTTTTGGAATCGATTCCACAGCCCTACCTTTGTGTATACTGCCGTCTAGTGACTGCAAAAAAATGTTGGTTGACATACGTGCATACAAGCTAGACAATTAATTTCCTCTGGTAAAAACATAAGTAGCGTACCTCAGTTTTATTGTGGTAAATTGTGGGACATCAAAGATGTAAAACAATTTGATAGAAGGGAGAGTGACATAATTAGGCTACTGCATGCGATCCGTACAAGTAGCGTAGGTTTATCTAAATGTCTACACAGCTTACCTAATACCAATCCAAAACGCAAATTCTTTAATTATGTTGTGATTATAATAGTTTTGCCTTGCTAATTATTATCTTAGCATGAAGAAAATTGAACTATGGAACTCGTTAAACTTTGGCTAATAAGGGGCTGTAATAATCATTTGCAAAATGGTCACGTTCGCAACGAAAGACGGTATCATTTCCGTCTGTATGGTTTAACGAGCATGCTAGCTAACGTCCATGGATATAGCATAGCTCCATATCCAAATTGTGATTGTTAAGAGTTCACTAAATCAAAACCAAAAAGATTTATTTAACAGCAGCGAATGCATTGTGCGGAACCCTTGATAGGTGTTAGCCAGTGTCTTAATTTGGACATTAAGACGTCTGTTTTGCAGCATTCCAGAAAGCTATCATAAGCCAGTTTCATTTGATTGAGAGTAGGCCACTTACTGCTACAGCGTACTCGTAGTAAATCCAATCCCGTTGAAAGTAATCCATTTACAATTCCTACTGTTAAGTGCAACGCCTGTGGTAAATGAAGTGAAGTCCCGTTGCTAGTACTAGTATGATGTGCACAGGTTTTCCATACCTAGTAATTTCAATCACATAATAACCAAGACAGTCGGTACAAACGTAACAACACGCAAATACATAACATCAACGCTAGATGGCGGCATGACCGTGAAATCTCTCTCCCAGTCAAAACCGACCATCTCTCTCCCAGTCAACACCATCTCCCCATTCATTTCAATGGGGCCAAAAACCGATAAAAAATAATAATTTAATAATAATAATAATAATAATAATAATAATAATAATAATATGACTTCCTGGTAACGGTATGCGATTGCATGACGCAATCACATAATTTGCGTTAACTTAGTTCTGTAAAGATAAACACAATTACCTAAATTGACTGCATATTAAAATCAGGTTGGCCCCACTAGTTGTCCTTTTAATATTTCTGAATGAACAGACTAAACATAAATTACATTCTTGCTCAACTTTCCAAGATCCCATTTTTATATCATACAGTTGGGTATTACAGATTCGAGTTCTTGAAAGACATTAGTCCTGCATGGCACAGATTAGACTCAGCTGAACAAAAGCAAATGGACTCTGTTAATATTAAAATTGTGTCAGCCATGTCCATGGTGCTCAAACCACACTATTAAAACGTTCCAAAAATATTCTATCTTAAGAACCAAAACCTCACACATAAACAACACCTGCACACTTATTTATATCAGACAACAATTACATTTAATATGTAGATTAAATCTAATATCCCACAATACCTTGCTGCAACAGAGAGCTTTGGCATGTGCAGATTCTAATCAACAAAATATACATTCGTTCCAACTCTTCTGTGCTAGTTGGTTCAACTAACATTGTATTGTATTGATCCGAAATTGGCCGGATTGTTCAAATGAGTCTAATTAAGTTAACAGACCTTAAACTCTTTGCTTTATCAATAAATAACACAATTTAAGTTCAAACTACTGAAGAAAGTATGCTGAAGCTATTAGGTACAATGTATGTCATCTGAGCAAAAAAAAAAAAAGTCAACCAAAAAGTCTAACAATATCATTGAACTTGATTTTTCATCTCAAAACAATAGCCTATGTTTATTTAATGGCGAAAGGTCCTCTGACATTGATGATTATCACTGCAAAAAGGAAAAGGGTAAATACAACTTCTTTGTCAAAATTTCGTGGAGAAAGCGGCTTGGCTAGCGGGATGCAGTCATGCATGCATGCAAATGCTGTTTTTTGCTTCAAATGACTGCTTTTTCGAACAGCTGGGATGGACACAAGGTGGACTGTGTCAGGAGTAAGGGACATGAACACCTTTCTGAAAAAATTAAGAAACGTGAGTGTTCGAGGGCACACATGGAGAATACGGTCAAGCTAGCTATGCTCAGCACTCTGCAGAGGATTGGGGTGAGGAAAAACTGGAATAGGTCGATAAGAGTAGTAACTTGAGCCCCGCTCCTTTTTGTGCTATGTTATAAACCCCATACAAGTCTGATCAACTATGTAAAGTGCCCTATGAATGTACGTGGTTAACACTGTAGGCCGATCATACAATTGTAAACATATTTCACTTGTTTTGCTGAATGTACGGAAGCTAATTAAACACGATCTAGAATGTTCCCTAATGAGGGCAAAATGGTTCAAGTGTACGGTCTAAACAAAGTCGTGACTGTTATTTTTGTGTGTAGGAGCTGGAGTGTCGAATACCGTGTCTTATCCTTGACCATCTGTATGTTTAAATCTTTGCCAGGTATGTTTAATATGTTTGTGTTTTTGATATGCAAGCTAATCAGTTGTACTTTTGCATTGAGGAAATGGGTTGTGATGTGCGTGATGTTTATTAGCGTTAGTAGGTAACGTTGTCTGTAAAGCTATACGATCACATTGTTTAATTTGACACTACCCTTTTATTGATAAATGTGGCGAAGACAGAGCTGGAGTATCGAATACCATGTCAAATATTTGACCATCTGTATGTTTAAATCTTTGCCCGACGATTATGCAATAAACTGCATGCATCTTACGTTTTGTTTGAGAAGCTTTAATGCAAGCTGACACACTTCTCTACTTTGAAGATGATCCAAGACCTACCTGAGGAAGAGAATGGCACAGGATCGCCTGAATGCTCTGGCTATGCGCTCTATGGAGAAAACTAATCAAAAACATCCCTGACTTTTATAATTAAGTCATTTACAGGTTTGCCACTCAGAATGACAGAATGGCAAAATTCCTTTGCAAATACGATGAGACAGACAAAGTTCCCCTGACACCATTTGTTTTTGTTGTTGACTTTAGTAAGATTTTATTGTTTAAGAATGCCTCACATGTTTATTATTGGCATTTAATAAATTGTTACTATTCAGTAGAACACTGGCCGCCACTGTTAATAGTTACTATTCCCTGAGGCACAACTTTGAAAGACATGAGGGTATTCCCTAGATCAGTAAAAATGTTATAACTTTCTAAAACATCTGTAAGTATTGTTTTTCTTTAACATTTATATCTATATATTTATGCAGCACTTTGATTTTCCTCAAATATTTTCTCTAACTTCTTTCATGTTTTTCTGGATTGTAGCAAAGCGAATTACTTTTATCTCTGGTCCAGCTTTCAACTCCTCATCCCAAAGGTACTCCGGGGACAGGATCTTTGTGGGCTTGCTGAGCACAAAGAAATGGTTCACGTGGCTCTCCTCTTGCCACTTTGCTTCCACGTTCACCAACTTGTCGGCCTCAAGGTTTGTCTGGCATGTTTTGACAAGTTTGTGCACCTCGTGAACTTCACCGCCAAAGAAACCACCTGCTAAGTAGAAGTCCCCTTGTCCAAATGGGATGTATGCGCTGGAGATGGCTCGTCGCTCGTAGCTGAATTGGTCCCTGTTACTTTTATGCAGCCATGGGTTGAGAACACCAACCTAGAAATAATGCAACATTATAAGAATAATAAGAAAAAAAAAATGCAACTTCTTTTACATTACATGACCCATTTTGCCAATAACTAGCTCTTAGTTTTTTGACAGAAAGCACCTTTATTCATGCTTTCTAATTACAAAATGCTAATAACTAATCAGTTAAACTTTTTTAAATATTGAAGACTGATAACAGTTTCAACCGCATGTCTCTGGTTATTCCTAATGCTGTGACCCTGTTTAAAACAGAACAATCATGCAGAAGTTGCAGACGCCCACCCAGGGTTCCACTTCTGTCAGCCAATAACAGAACGTTGAGGCTGTAGTGGGCACGGGCTCACCAAAACTGGACAGTTGGAGACTGGAAAAATGTAGCCTGGTCTGATGAATCTTGATTTCTGCTGAGGCACACAGATTGTAGGGTCAGAATTAGGCATCAACAGCATGACTTTGTTGACCTATTCTGCCTTGTGTCAACAGTTCAAGCTGGTGCAGCTGTTGTAATGGTATTGGAAATATTTTCTTGGCACACTTTGGGCCCGTTAATACCAATCAATCATCACTTGAATGCCACAGCCTATTTGAGCATTGTTACTGACCATGTGCATTAGGGTGGTCCAAAAAAAAAAAAGTATGCTACTGACCAGGGCACCTGCTAAATATTTTACACTTACTAATTGTATTATTCTGGTACAATTTCAACTTCCTATTCCATCTGGAAGACGGTGCTCAATGACCCTTTCATTTTCATATATAGCTTAACATAATTATTGCTTTTATATTTTGTAAACACTGTGAAACACTATAAATGAAAAAGAAAAGGGTCATTGAGCACAAGGTGAGTTCAATGTTGTGATTATTTGGCGGAACTCGACCGTGTTCAGTGGTCCAATAGGCATAAAGTAAATCTTATTACTATTTCATAATCATCTGATCAGTATACCACATTATCCCCCCTTATAGTTGAGAATAACAACCGGAAACAGCAAATAACATGTTTTTCTGAACTACAGTTGTAGTTGAAGGCGTCCTGCCGAAGATTGTGGAGTTGCTCCTTCTCCGAGTGTCCCATAATGAGCAGGTCATCAAGAAAAACTACGACTGGTGGTTTATGGAAAAGAAGGAAAGGAAGTCTGCTATTAACAAACCCAATACCCTATGGGTGTTGATGGTGGTGTATTTCTTGGAGTCATCATCCAGAAACACTTACTTATAAGCTGTTGCTAAGTCTATCTTAGAGAAGACCTTACCTCCACTAAGGGTTGCTATAATCTCTTCCAACCGAGGCACGGGGTAGGTATCTGTTTCAACTGCCTGATTAACTGACACTTTATAATATCCATACAGTTGGAGTGAGGTGTCTCTGTTTACCACCAGAACTATTAGTGCTGCCCCATCACTGTGCTTAATTGGAGATATAATGTTAGCTTCCTCCAGCCTCCAGAGCTCTTTCTCTACTTTCTCTTTCATAGCAAATGGGAGGGGTCTATGTTTACAAAATTTAGGAGGTACATCAGGTTTAACAATGATTGAGGCTTTTATGCCTTTAAGAGTTCCCAACTCCTCTCTAAACCTAAACACCTCTGAGTATATATCCAGCACTTCACTAAGTGACCTACACTTTGTTTCAGTTAGACACTTTATCTGCTCCCAGCTTAGCCTAAGTTCCAATTTCTGCCACACAGTGTTGATGCATTTCCTTTAACTACTAAAAGCAAGTCCTCTGTTTGACCCTCATAGGCTACCTTGGCTGTGATCTGCCCCAAAACAGGAATGTAACCTCCATTATAAGCTTTAAGCTCAACTTTTGCATTTTGCAGTGGGAGCTGTGAGAATTTCTCTGTATGTTCTCAGTGATATGATACTCCTAGCAGCCGTAGTGTCTGTTTCCATCTCTAAATCAACATCAGCTACAGAGAAAGTGGCTTTATACAGTCCAGAGTCCTCATTTGTAACAGTCAAAATGGTGAACACCTCCAAATCTGTGTCTTCATCAGACTCCAAATATTTCGTGTTTCTTTTGCTGTCCTCTGTCCTGTGAATGCCTTACAATGCCCGTCTATGCATTGGAACGTCCTGCCTTTTTAATGTGCCCAGTCTTGCCACAGTTGTGGCAGTGTCTCTCTTTCCCCGCAAGGAAAACTGTAGTTTTATCCCTGTCGCCAGTTTCTGTTGCATATTGATGAGGCGGACAGTGATGGCGTTAATTTACTTTACTCAGCCATGTACCACAGAACCAAAATCACTTTCTACAGATAAACTGCCTCTAGTAACTTTAGTAATGGTAAGGGGCCTTTACCTTTATATTCTTCATACTGTAAAATATAAATATATTATAATAATAATAGAATAATATAAGAATATCCTTTATATTCTGTTTTGTGCTGAGGAGGGAGATGTCTGCTGATCAGTGTAGCTGACGTGATCCTTGAATGTATTGTTGCATGCTTAGACTGGTTGTAGAAGACTTTTCAGTTATTTGTGTTTAGGAGGATTTAGAAAAGTCTTCTTGTGGACAGGGTATAGAGTCACTAAAGGTGGCCCTTTGGCATTGTTTCTGGTCTTTGCGCCTGGGCTACGATAGTGGAACGGGAGGTGAGGTGTTTGGATTTGAGAAGGATCTCTCGCCACTGTGTACAGAGTCGCCACCTCCAGCTGTGGAAAGCCTCAGGCTTGGTGGGTTGGAGACGCCAAGGCATGGATAGTGAGCAGGGTAAGTTCAAGGGGCCCTCAACATCCTCATCCTGTTAGACCTTAGAGCAGCTTTTGACACAGTGTGTCACACACTACTTATTTCTAGGCTGCAATTGTTGGGTGTTGAGGGCACTGCACTCTCTCTTCTTCAGTCATATCTCACAGACATCAATTCATATCAATAGATTCACTTCTGATGCGTCCCCAGTCACACAGGGTGTTCCCCAGGGCTCTGTCCTGGGGCCCCTCCTGTTCATAATCTATATCCTTCTTCTTGGTCAAATTATTAGACAATTCAACTTCAATTTCCACTGCTATGCTGATGACACACAGATCTACATCAGCACAACTTCACTCGACAATCCTCCACTTGCCTGTATTGAACACAGCTTATCTACAATCAACCACTAGATGCAGGAAAACTATCTCAAACTGAACATCAATAAAACGTAACTCCTCTTAATTGGCACCAAACACACCCTAACTAAAGTTGGCAATATCTTAATTTCCATTGATGGTCTTACAGTCTCCCCCTCCCCTTTAGTACGCAATCTTGGCGTATTAATGGATTCCACTCTTTCGTTTAGCTCTCATATCAATAACATGGTCAAATTATCCTTCTTCCATCTTAGAAACATTGCTCAAATCTGACCATCCCTTTCCCAGAGTGCAGCTGCCAAACCCATTCACTCATTCATCTTCTCCCGTCATAATTACTGCAACTCGCTTCTTTTCGGCATCAGCGCAACATCCCTCCATAAACTCCAACTGGTTCAAAACTCTGCTGCTCGTCTTCTCACCTCTACAAAATCTTCTGAGCACATAACCCCTGTACTCTTTAATATTCACTGGATTCCGGTCAGCCAGCGCATCACATACAAAATCCTTCTCCTCACCTACAAAGCTTTACACAATTTGGCCCCTCCCTACCTCACTGAACTGCTCCAACCTTACCATCCGACCTGGACACTACGTTCCTCTGCAGATAGGCAACTGGTCATTCCACAAGCAAAACTAAAGCATTTTGGGGAGCGTGCATTTTCTAGGGCAGCACCTAAATTATGGAACTCTCTCCCTCCTCTAATTCGGAATTCCAACTCGCTACTAATCTTTCAAACACACCGTAAAATCTTTTCACCCTAGCATACCATAGATAACTCTGTTTAGAATCTGGTCCCTTTCTTTTACTGATACTATCCATTTGCTTACTTATAGTTAGAACTGTTGCTGTCTGTTATACAATTTCTGTTTAATTGTTTATTTTTGTCATGTTATCTATGTTGATGCTGTGAAGCGACTTTGGGTGTTAGAAAAGCGCTATATAAATAAAAAGAATTACTATTATTATGATTATGATTATTATGATTATGATTATGATTATTATGATTATGATTATTATGATTATTATTATTATTAATAATAATAATAATAATAATAATAATAATAATAATCGTAATCATAATAATCATAATAATAATAATAATAAGTTTCTTGGGTGTGGCTGGAACCACATGCCAACAATTCACTATGCTTGTGTCACTTGGGCGCCTTTTGTGTAAGCCTTTTGTGTATTTCTGGTATTTTTCTAACAGAGCTCCGGGTTTATGTTTGTATATTTTTGTCATCATCATCATCATCTTCATCTTCATCCGCTTTGTCCGGGGTCGGGTCGCGGAGGTAGCAGTTCCAGCAGGGCATCCCAAACTTCCCTTTCCCGGGCCACATTAACCAGCTCTGACTGGGGGATTCCAAGGCGTTCCCAGGCCAGTGTGGAGATATAATCCCTCCACCTGGTCCTAGGTCTGCCCCGCGGCCTCCACCCAGCTGGACGTGCCTGGAACACCTCCCTAGGGAGGCGGCCAGGTGGCATCCTTACTAGATGCCCGAACCACCTCAACTGGCTCCTTTCTACGCAAAGAAGCAGCGGCCCTACTCCGAGTCCCTCACGAATGGCTGAACTTCTCACCCTATCCCCAAGGGAGATGCCATTTTTCAAGATAGACCGGTAAATTGAGAGCTTTGCCTTCTGGCTCAGCTCTCTCTTTGTCACAACAGTGCGATAAAGCGACTGCAATACTGCACCTACTGCTCCAATTCTCCGGCCCATCTCTCGTTCCATTTTCCCCTCACTCGAGAACAAGACCCCGAGATACTTGAACTCCTTCACTTGGGGTAAAGACTCATTCCCTACTTGGAGTAGACAATCCATCAACAAATTCAGTTTAAGGTAATATCTGCTCCATTGACACCTCTCGTGCTTGGTTACCCCTGGCTTCGCATCCACAACCCTCACTTAGATTGGGCAAGAGGTAGAATTCTGGGATGGAGCACCTTTTGTCACGCTAACTGTCTGCGCTCTGCTTTGTCTCCCGTTTCCTGCTCTAACTCTCGCTCCTCAGTTCCGGCGGACCTGTCTGATGTTCCAAAAGTCTACCATGACCTTGGAGAGGTTTTCAGTAAGGCTAAGGCCCTGTCTCTGCCCCCCCATCGACCATATGACTGTGCCATTGACATTCTGCCTGGAGCACCGTTGCCTAGCAGCCGTCTCTACAACCTGTCCAGACCAGAGAGAGAGACTATGGAGCAATATATCAACGACTCGCTGGCTGCTGGTATTATTCGTCCATCCTCTTCCCCTCTCGATGCTGGCTTCTTCTTTGTGGGCAAGAAGGATAAAACCCTTCGGTCATGCATAGATTACCAGGGCCTAAACAACATCACTGTGAAAAACAAGAATCCCCTACCACTCCTCAGTTTGGCCTTTGAACCCCTCCAGGGAGCCACCATATTCTCAAAACTGGATCTCAGAAACGCCGACCACTTGGTTCGATTCCGCCGGGGGGACGAATGGAAGACTGCTTTCAACACCCCTCCGGGACATTTTGAGTACTTAGTCATGCCTTTCGGGTTAACCAACGCTCCAGCTGTCTTCCTGGCCTTGGTCAATGACGTACTGCGAGACTTTCTAAATCAATTTGTCTTTGTCTATCTTGATGATATTCTCATCTTCTCTAGAAACCCGAGTGATCACGAGAGCCACGTCCGCCAGGTTCTTCTACGGCTATTGGAGAGCAAGCTATTCGTGAAGGCTGAGAAGTGTGAATTCCATCAAGAGAGTGTCAGCTTCCTGGGCTACATTGTTGGGCAAGGCAGGTTGGAGGCAGACCCCGGGAAGATCAAGGCAGTGGCAGAATGGCCAGTTCCCACCTCCCGGAAGGAGTTACAGCGCTTGCTGGGCTTTGCTAATTTCTACCGGAGATTCATTCGCGACTACAGCAAGGTCGCTACTCCGCTCACTAGTCTCACCTCCACCCTCACCAGATTCACCTGTACATCTGACGCTAATGAAGCATTCAATAGGATGAAGTTCCTGTTCACATCAGCTCCTGTTCTGATTCAACCGGACCCGTCCAGACAGTTTATTGTGGAAGTCGACGCCTCATGGGGGCGGTGTTGTCTCAGACCACTTGCCCAGACAACTGACTCCATCCTTGTGCTTTCTTTTCCCGTCGACTCTCACCTGCTGAACGGAATTCTGACGTTGGGAACCGTGAACTGCTGGCCGTTAAACTCGCTTTGGAGGAATGGAAGCATTGGTTGGAGGGCAGCGAACAGCCTTTTCTTGTCTGGACCGACCACAAGAATCTGTTATATATTCAATCTGCCAAACGTTTGAACTCCAGGCAAGCCAGGTGGGCGTTGTTCTTCAGCCGTTTCAACTTCACCCTCTCCTACCGACCTGGATCCCACAACACAAAACCAGATGCTCTCTCCCGATTACATTCTCCTGAGATCTCTAACCTCCCTGCTGACACCATCCTGCCACCCGACCTGGTGATTGGGGCTCTCACCTGCCGGATAAGGGACATTGTCAAGGAAGCACAGAGGTTACATCCCGATCCCGGCAGCGGTCCACACAACCGCCTATTTGTACCTGACCCTGTCCGCTCCCAGGTTCTCCAGTGGTCCCACACCTCCCGTTTTGCCAACCACCCAGGAACTTACCGCAATCTCTCTCTCCTCAAGCGATACTTCTGGTGGCCAACCATGGAGAGTTACACAAGGGAGTTCATTTCGGCCTGTACCACCTGCTCCAGGAACAAGGTCTCCCACCAGTCACCTGCAGGTCTCCTCCAGCCCCTTCCCATCCCAAGCAGACCCTGGTCCCACATAGCCCTGCATTTCGTGACTGGGTTAACTCCCTCCCAAGGTAACACCACCATTGTTACCATTGTTGACCGCTTTTCCAAGTCTGCTCATTTTATAGCCCTGCCTAAGCTCCCCTCGGCCCTGGAGACCGCTCGAATCCTCACAGAGCACGTTTTCCGTCTCCATGGGATTCCTTCAGACATCGTGTCCGACCGTGGCCCCCAGTTCATATCCCAAGTATGGAAGGAATTCTGTAAGTCATTTCAGATTTCTGTCAGTTTAACCTCTGGTTTTCACCCCCAGTCTAACGGCCAAACCGAGAGCCAACCAGGACCTTGAGTCAACCCTGCGCTGTGTCACCCATAAGAATCCTACTACCTGAAGTTCCCACCTCTCCTGGGTCGAGTACTCCCACAACTCGCTCACCAGCTCTGCCACCAGTCTATCTCCGTTTGAGGCATCCTCTGGGTTCCAGCCACCCCTATTCCCGGAAGAGGAGCTTGAGGTGGCAGTCCCTTCGGTCCAGCTCCATGTTCGGCGTTGTTGCAAGGTCTGGGACGACACTCGCTCAGCTCTCCTCCGGGCTTCGGTTAGGACCCAACAATCCGCCAATCGCCGGAGACGTGCTGCACCCCCATACTCCCCAGGTCAGTCAATTTGGCTCTCTGCTAGGAACATTCCTCTCCGCGTTGAGTCCAAGAAGCTTGCCCCGCGCTTCATTGGTCCCTTTACTATTGAAAGCATCATTAACCCCTCTGCCGTTTGTCTCATACTCCCCAGAACCATGAGAGTCCATTCCACCTTTCATGTATCCGAAATCAAACCTGTCCTATCCAGTCCTGGCAACCTATTCATCCCAGTCTACTCCAAACCTGACTCAGTATAAAAACCCGGTCATCACTCCTACTCATCGCCAGTTCGTCAGACTCCCTCGTGTGGTAAACAAGGACCAGTATCCAGCCTGTTACCTGCCAGCCACGCTCAGCCGCCTCCCTCGCCTCACCCGCTCCGCTGTTTCCCTTACCCCGTGTTTGGTTCCCTTGGACCCGCTTCCTGGATTCCCTCCTTTCCTGCCCAACCTGCCAGTATCAGACCCAGTTGAGACCTGCCTTGTGCACCTATTAAACTGTTTACTTTGAACCCAAACTCACCGGTCTCCTTTCTCAGTGTTTGCATTTGGGGTTCAGTTCTGTTGCTCAGCTGTGAGCCTAACAGGTTCAGGTCGTATCTATCTGGCAGGTACCATCTGGTGGCTCTAGAAAAGGCCCAGTCCTCCCGTGCACCAGTCTGCCAGGGTGTACCGCAGGGATCCTGGTCCTGGGGCCTATCCTGTTCAATATCTACTTGCTTCCCATGGGACAAATAATTCAAAAACATGGACTCAATTTCCACTGCTATGCAGATGAGACCCAGCACTACATACAGTTAGGTCCATAAATATTTGGACATTGACACTTTTCATAATTTTGGCTCTGAACACCACCACAATGGACTTGAAATTAAACAATCAATATGCTTTAAGTGCAGACTTTCAGCTTTAATTTGAGGGTATTTACATCCAAATCAGGTGATTGGTGTAGGAATTACAACACATTTTATACGTGGTATCCCCTTCTTAAGGCACCAAAAGTAATTGGACAAAGTAACAATCATAAATCAAATTGTCACTTTTAATATTTTTTCGCGAATCCTTTGCAGTCAATTACAGCCTGAAGTCTGGAACCCATAGACATCACCAGATGCTGGGTTTCGTCCCTGGTGATGTTCTGCCAGGGCTCTACTGCAGCTGTTTTCAGTTCCTGCTTGTTCTTTGGGCAGTTTCCCTTCAGCTTTGTCTTCAGTAAGTGAAATGCATGCTCAATTGGATTCAGGTCAGGTGATTGACTTGGACATTGCAGAACTTCTTTGCCTTAAAAAACTCTTTGGTTGCTTTCGCAGTATGCTTTGGGTCATTGTCCATCTGCACTGTGAAGCGCCGTCCAATGAGTTCTGAAGCATTTGGCTGAATATGAGCAGATAATATTGCCCAAAACACTTCAGAGTTCATCCTGCTGCTTTTGTCAGCAGTCACATCATCAATAAATACAAGGGAACCAGTTCCATTGGCAGCCAGACCTTTTATCTGCTCCTTGTAAATGAACTAACGAGGAAATAACACACGCCTGGCCATGGAACAGCTGAGCAGCCAATTGTCCAATTACTTTTGGTCCCTTAAAAAGGGGATACCACGTATAAAATGTGTTGTAATTCCTACACCATTCACCTGATTTGGATGTAAATACCCTCAAATTAAAGCTGAAAGTCTGCACTTACAGCACATATTGATTGTTTAATTTCAAGTCCATTGCGGTGGTGTACACAGCCAAAATGATGACAAGTGTGTCAATGTCCAAATATTTATGGACCCAACTGTACATACCAAACCCAACACAAACCTCCCTACCCCCTCACTCACAAACTGCCAACTTTATATAAAATCCAGAATGTCCCAACATTTTTTGAAGCTTAATAGAGCAATACAGAGATGATGATGGTGGCTCCTCAGGCTCTACTAAAAAAGGTTGGTGATATTGTCCTCACAATTGACGGCTCCTCTATCTACTCCTCTGCCCAGGTCAGAAATCTCGGTGTGGTTTTGGATTCCACCCTCTCCATGGAACCTCATATAAAAGCTGTCACCAAGTCTGCCTTCTTCCATCTGAGAAACATCTCCAGACTCAGACCACTAATAACGGATGCAGTTGCTGAATCAATAATTCACGCTTTTGTCACCTCACGCCTGGATTATTGCAATGGTGTCCTATTTGGGGCGTCAAATAAGGCCCAGGATAGGCTCCAGTATGTACAAAACTCAGCTGCAAGGATTCTATCTCGCTCTAAACCTTCGCAGCATATCACTCCCACTTCTGCATCAGCTCCCCAATTAAATCTTGCATTTGCTTCAAAATTGAACTTCTCACTTATAAATCTCTTCATGGAGTAGCCCCTTCCTACCTCTCTGACCTCCTCCAACCCTACATGCCTTCTTGTACCCTCCACTCCTCTGACACTGGTCTCCTCATCACCAGCAAAACCAGACTCAGCTCCATGGGGGACAGAGCGTTCAGTGCTGCTGCTCCGATTATCTGGAATTCCCTTCCCCCTGCGATTTGAAACTCTGACTCCATTAACATTTTAAAATCCTGCCTAAAAACCCCCTCTCCTGGAACCATCACCTTATTGTGGTGGAGAGGTTTGTGTGTCCCTATGAACCTGGGGGCTGTGTTGTCTGGAACCTTGTGTTCCTGGTAGGGTCTCCCATGGCAAATTGGTCTCGGGCGAGGGGCCGGACTAAGATTGGTTCAAAAACCCTCATGGAAAGCACTATAAGAGAGGATGATACCCGGCCCGGAGGAAGCCCGGGGTCCCCTTCTGGAGCCAGGCCCAGGAGGAGGACCCGTCAGCGAGCGCCTGGTGGCTGGGCTTGCCACGGAGCCCGGCCGGGCATAGCCCGAAAAAGCAACGTGGACAACATCAACATCTTTCCTTCTCCGTCCCGTGGGCTCACCACCTGCGGGAAAAACCAAGGGGGTCGGGTGCGCTGCCAGAAAGGTGGCAGTGAACGCAGAGGTTTTCGACGGATCGGACCCGGGTGGCAGAGGCTGGCTTTGGGGACGTGGAACGTCACCTCTCTGGGAGGGAAGGAGCGGGAGGTGGAGCGCTACCAGCTGGATCTGGTGGGGCTTACCTCTACGCACAGCCTCGGCTCTGGAACCTCACTCCTGGATAGGGGTTGGACTCTATTCTTCTCCGGAGTTCCCCAGGGTGTGAGGCGCAAGGCTGGTGTGGGGATACTCACAAGTCCCCGGCTAAGTGCCTCTATGTTGGAGTTAGCCCCAGTGGACGAGAGGGTCGCCTCCCTACGCCTGCGGGTCATGGGGGGGAAAACTCTGTTGTCTGTGCCTATGCACCGAACAGCAGTTCGGAGTATTCGGCCTTTTTGGAGACCCTGGATGGAGCCTTGTATGGGGCTCCTGAGGGGGACTCTGTAGTCTTGCTGGGGGACTTCAACGCACATGTGGGCAATGATGGAGACACTTGGAGAGGCGTGATTGGGAGGAACGGCCTCCCTGATCTGAACCTGAGTGGTGGCTTGTTATTGGACTTCTGTGCTAGTCATGGAATGGCCATAACAAACACCATGTTCGAACATAAGGATGCTCATAAGTGTACCTGGTACCAGAGCACCCTAGGCAGAAGGTCGATGATCGATTTTGTTATCGTATCATCGGACCTGAGGCCATATGTTTTGGACACTCGGGTGAAGAGGGGGGCAGAGCTGTCAACTGATCACCATCTGGTGGTGAGTTGGGTCAGGTGGCGGGGTGAAGCCTCTGGACAGACCTGGTAAGCCCAAACATGTAGTGCGGGTGAACTGGGAACGTCTGGAGGAGTCCCCGGTCTGGGAGGCCTTCAACTCACACCTCCGGCAGGGCTTCTCTGGCATCCCTGTGGAGGCTGGGGGCATTGAACCGGAGTGGGCGATGTTCAAAGCCTCCATTGCTAAAGCTGCATCTGAGAGCTGTGGTCTCAAGGTCTTAGGTGCCTCAAGGGGCGGTAACCCTCGAACATCCTGGTGGACACCGGTGGTCAGGGGACCGTCCGATTGAAGGACGAGGCCTTTCGGGATATGCTATCCCGGGAGACTCCGGAGGCAGTTGCAAGGTACCGACAGGCCCGAAGGACTGCAGCCTCGGCCGTGGCAGAGGCAAAGCAGCAGGTGTGGGAGGAGTTCGGAGAAACCATGGAGAAGGACTTTCGGCTGGCACCAAAGCGGTTCTGGAAGACCATCCGACACCTCAGGAGGGGAAAGCAGGGAACCATCCAAGCTGTATACAGTAAGGATGGGACGATGTTGACCTCAACTGACAAGGTGATTGGGAGGTGGAAGGAACACTTTGAGGAACTCCTGAACCCGACAAACCCACCCTCTATAGTAGAGGCAGAGCTGGAGGATGATGGGGGATCAGCATCAATCTCCCTGGCGGCGGTCACTGAGGTAGTCAAACAACTCCACAGTGGCAAAGCCCCAGGGGTTGATGAGATCCACCCAGAAATGCTGAAGGCTCTGGGTGTTGAGGGACTGTCATGGATGACACGTCTTATCAACATTGCGTGGAAGTCGGGGACAGTACCTGAGGAGTGGCAGACCGGGGTGGTGGTTCCCCTGTTCAAAAAGGGGGACCGGAGAGTGTGTGCCAACTACAGAGGCATCACATTACTCAGCCTCCCCGGGAAAGTATACTCCAGGGTGCTGGAAAGGAGGGTTCGACCGATAGTCGAACCTCGGATTGAGGAGGAACAATGCGGTTTCCGGCCTGGTCGTGGAACAACGGACCAGCTTTTTACCCTCGCGAGGATCTTTGAGGGGGGCCTGGGAGTATGCCAATCCGGTCTACACGTGTTTTGTGGATTTGGAGAAGGCGTATGATCGGGTTCCCCGGGAGATACTGTGGGAGGTGCTGCGAGAGTATGGGGTGAGGGGGTCTCTGCTCAGGGCCATCCAATCTGTGAACTCCCAAAGCGAGAGCTGTGTCCGGGTTCTCGGCAGTAAGTCGGACTCGTTTCCGGTGAGGGTTGGCCTCCTCCAAGGCTGCGCTTTGTCACCTATCCTATTTGTGATATTCATGGACAGGATCTCAAGGCGTAGCCGCGGGGGAGGGGGGCTGCGGGTTGGTGGACAGAGGATTGCATCACTGCTTTTTGCAGATGATGTGGTCCTGATGGCATCATCCGTCTGCGACCTGCAGCACTCATTGGATCGGTTCGCAGCCGAGTGTGAAGCGGCTGGGATGAGGATCAGCACCTCCAAATCTGAGGCCATGGTTCTCAGCAGGAAACCGATGGATTGTCTACTCCAGGTAGGGAATGAGTCTTTACCCCAAGTGAAGGAGTTCAAGTATCTCGGGGTCTTGTTCTCGAGTGAGTTGAAAATGGAACGAGAGATGGGCCGGAGAATTGGAGCAGCGGGTGCGGTGTTGCAGTCGCTTTATCGCACCGTTGTGACGAAGAGAGAGCTGAGCCAGAAGGCAAAGCTCTCAATCTACCGGTCTATCTTCGTTCCTACTCTCACCTATGGTCATGAAGGGTGGGTCATGACCGAAAGAACGAGATCACGGATACAAGCGGCGGAAATGAGTTTCCTCCGGAGGGTGGCTGGCATCTCCCTTAGGGATAGGGTGAGAAGTTCAGCCATTTGTGAGGGACTCGGAGTAGAGCCGCTGCTTCTTTGCGTAGAAAGGAGCCAGTTGAGGTGGTTCGGGCATCTAGTAAGGATGCCACCTGGCCACCTCCCTAGGGAGGTTTTCCAGGCACATCCAGCTGGGCGGAGGCTGCGGGGCAGACCTAGGACCAGGTGGAGGGATTATATCTCCACACTGGCCTGGGAACGCCTTGGAATCCCCCAGTCAGAGCTGGTTAATGTGGCCCGGGAAAGGGAAGTTTGGGATGCCCTGCTGGAACTGCTACCTCCGCGACCCGACCCCGGACAAAGCGGATGAAGATGATGATGAAAAACCCACTTGTTTTCATTAGCTTACTCCTAGTTTGTTCATTGACTTTTTTATATCTTTTTGTTTCCTGCCTCAATTCCCAAGTATCTGTGTCATGTTTATTACATTTCAAATGTTATGTTCTATTTTTGTATATATTTGTATTTATTGTTTCTACCTTCTATGCCATGTATGGTGACCTTGGGTGTCTAGAAAGGCGCCTATAAAATTAAATGTATTATTATTATTATTATTATTGTTAAATGTATTATAAAAACAGCAAGGTACATGTTCAAAAACGGGTCCCCCACGAGATCCCCCACGAGATCACCGAAGAATGTTATATAGTTTAGCGATGCCCCGCAGGCCCGTAGGAAAAACGGGGGAAACTAACCACGTTGCCGACTACAACTCGGACTGATAAAAAAACAGCAAGGCACACATTCGAAAACGGAGTACGAGCTCGTAACTAACAGAAAGGAAAAAAACGTGCTGAAAAACCACAACAAAAACTCTGAGGAGGAACGAAGTGGCTAACAGGCATGGCAGAAAGGAACTAGCTCGCCTACCGGGAGCTAGAAACCTCGCCTGCTGTGGTGCTACATTAAGTAGTTCGATGGAAACGCTGAAGGCAGAAGAGACAACGTTTTACCATGCTAGCAAGGAGAAAACCCTCAGACTGAACAGCATCTTCACTGAAGATAAGGTTCACTAGACAGGAGGACACCGAGAATGCTCACACCTGGCTGAATGAGAAAATTCTGGAGTGAGATGGGTCTGCTACTATATTTAGAGTAGCTGACGCGGGTGCGCCTGACCCTTAAAGTCTCACAAGCCTTGTTGATTACAAGGCGCTGTGGCATAAGTGTTCAATGAATGATGCATGCTCTAAGAGCGTTTCCCATAGAGAGGAGTCGAACGTATTGACTGTAATAGAACAACATAAGACATAATGTAAGCCAAAGAGTTAGTGCCTTTGTGGCTGAAATGGACCAACGGTAGTTAACACTGTTTTTTCACCTGACAGCACTTTCAGTGGGCCTGAAATTGATCACCTCAGGCAAGTGCTGGAGGGAAAACCTGCAGATTTATTTGTATGTGGTGTGTGGGAAATAGCAGTTTAAGCAATGTTAAAAAAAAATAATAATTCCTGCCAGTTTCATGGAAAGGATTTTTAAACCTGCAAAATAAAGCTTCATGACATTTGGCCAAGACTTAAATTTTGGTCAAGAAAACTGTGAAAGTCTACACTGACAGTTGCTATGCATTTGATGCTATTCATGACTTTGACCTTTTGTGGACATCACATGGGTTTCTGATACCTCCAGGGGACCTAGTTAAACATGGTCCTATCATTGATAACCTTCTCAACATTGTCCTTCTTTTTGATGCTACTACAGTAGTTAGTGATTTGCTTATCCCAAAAGTAAACACTGTTGTTATGAGAGGCAATATCTGGGCTGATCCAGCGGCCAAATTGCCATTGTCTTATGCTGAAAAGTTCACGGTTTCTAACCCATGTCAGGCGATTCTCCAATTCTCTGACTCACAAACATAGGTTGATGTAGAGACTAACGTTTCAGGGGAAAGAAAGAGATGCCTTTGACAATGTGGACACACTCTGGCACCATACTGACAAAAGTGTTTGTCATTCTTAATGTTTGCAAGTGCCCCATGGTGTGTATATGATTGATCAATTTGTACTAAAACTAACAGTTTGCCTTTTAAAATGTATATTTAACAATGTAACCAGGCTTGAATTTGGAGCAAGGTTTCATTTCATGGTCAATTCGTTTTCAGACTCTTTTTATATTTTTTTTACATTTTATGAGATATGTTATTTCCGTATCGAATTGATAAAATATAAGAGTGCCTGAGTTGTCTTATGTTTATTTTGAACACTATCCAAATGTCAGTACTATCTATTTTTTGTTTGGCCTTATTTGGGAACATTCTACCATGGGTTGTTTAAGTTTGTCTCCAGTGATTTCTGGACATTTTATTTTCCTGTGAAACTGAACTATGGGCTTACTATGAATATACATACATTGATGAGAGAGCAACCAATAGGTTCTTACATGTCACTAACGTCTGTTCTTTGTTTTCTTCTCTCAAACTAGAAGGTGGTTAAACATCTGGACCGGGAAGGGGCTAATCACCCTGGGCATCCAGGAAATGTCTGTGTTATTTTGAAAGTGTACTGTTTACCACTGTCTAGAAGTTAGAGCTCCAGCCCACATTTGCAACAAGTTATTGAAAATTCAAATGAACCAATTTGGTTTGCTTACAATTGCACTAAGTATTGCTCATGCCTAGGAGTCCATTTGCTCCTTTCTGTTTCGGAACTGGTGAGGCCCAAGTGGCGAAGTTCAGCAGAGGGGACATGGAAGTCAGATCCAAAGACATCCAAGTGTGACGTTAAAGGAATTAGTTTGATAATTAAAGGAAAAGTTTGGGGGGTGTGGCAGACTACACCAGTGCCACAAACATGAACTAGGACTGGGTGAATCAGTTCAAGCGCAAAGGGAACGCTCCTAAGATGGACAACCAACACAGCGGTCAGGTGTACCAAGGCAGGCCAAGCTGGGTTGACTCATCCCATGGTAAGCCAGTCTGGTGGGCAGAAGACAAAACAGAAGGAGCTCCTCCTGCCCAGCAGGGCCCCACTGTCAGCAAGGACTGAGACGATTAGTATGACTATCTATGATAGTGTCTGTGTTTTTGATTCTCTGTTCTTTGATTGCTGGAGAGCGCTCTTTCCTGTAGCTGGCGTCTGGAGGCCATGCGATACTACTGCTGCTGGTTGGTGCCAGTTCCCGAGACAATGGATAAAGATGTCTACAAGGTTGTCTCCACGAGACCTGAGAAAGATCCACAAGCTGAGAAGGTAATACAGATTACTGCCAATGGGCAATTTCAACGAGGTTTCTTACCTCTTCCAGACCTCACAAAGGCATTTGCCGCACGAGGCCTCATAAAATATGATGTGTGAATGATTACAAGGCATTTAGTAGTTTCTTCCAAATCACTGCAGGAGTTTGTTTATTGTGCCAGTAGGACCGTATAGGCTTTGTAATTCCTCTGCTTACACTTCTCTCTCTGTAGCATGGGCTGGATGCTGTGCCCATAGTCCCTACAATGCGGTTTGTATCCATAGATGGTCTGGTTAGGCGAGAATTGAATTTGCACACTCACCAACAGAATGCCTGGACTAGGATAGTCGGTGCTCCCAAATCGAGGACTTATTTACAAATATAGAGAGGTTAGCCAAGGCTACTTTATCATTTCATACAATGCTCACTATTCAGATGACAGCCACAGCATTTGCAAAATACATGAGCTATTGACTATGATATCTGGTAATAGACGCCAATTATTGGCTCTGAATATTCTCGTTTACCTAATTTTAATATGTCCATTTGTTGGGAGGTTATACAAGAGATGCATTCAGATAACAATTGGGTTGATTGGATGTCCTCCCTTAGCAGTAATTGAGAAATGGGCATACTACATGGGGTTATGTTTGTTCTTGTTATTTTAATGGTATTGATTGGCATTGTTTTACTGCTGTCTGTAATCGCATTTCTAAGATGTCTATTGCAACTAAGGATTTCTATAATCGCGATTCCTGAATGCCGTGTTTATATTACTGGCGTTTTTGAAGAGTTTCATGACATCAAATCATGTCATTAATTTCTTAACTTAGAGACGTTAAACTCCGTTCTTTGTTGCGTTTGGGAGACGATGTCTCGATCACTTGCTTAAAGGTTGCAGGGGTCAGGAAAGAATTTTGTCCATTTTGGGTTTTCGCTTTTCTCCAAAATGGTGGACAAAGTTTTTAGCTTAATTTACTGATTTGGTATTGTTTGACTGATTAACTGTTCAGCAAAAACATTTCTGCATTACCATAAACTATTCCTTGAAAAACGCTTATTACTGATGAAAGGTTTCCAGTTCCATGATTTGTCATGAGCATTTGTAAGGACTAGCAATATGAAAATAGATTTTCTGTTCTGTACTTTACCATTCATCATGCAACATGTTAATGTACATGCAGGTAATCTACAATCAGCATTTGGCCTCCTAAAATAATGTTTCTATAATCTTTATGGTATGTGTCGGTGGTTAACCGGTGGTTAACAGTGGTAGCCGGTGGATTTATTTGTCAGTGGGGGCACAAAAAAAACACTTTCAACATTTGAATGCGCTAAAAACACAAATATTCTATAAAGACGACCCACTTGTTGATGCGCAAACTATTCCTGGCACCACGGCAATGTGGCTGATAATTTTGACCGTGCAGTACATTAGGTCTATCTATGATCAATTAAATAATATGGCTTAGGCCTATATTGTTTCACTCCTATTTATAAACTACAATTGTGACGCAGACTAGGCTATAGCCTGTCCTACATTCATGAAATGTACATAGAGGGGAAGCAATTTCTCAGAAAACCTCAACAGTAAAGTATACAAAGAACATTTACTGGCCTTTCTGACAGGTGCTTTAAATCCTTATATCCTGATTTCATCCACAAAATCTCTCCTCCAACCGCGCCAAGTAAAAGACAAGGGAAACAACATATAGATTTTTCTATGCCACTTTTTCTTCTTGAACCATTACGTGTTAAATTATTATTATTTTTTTTTGTATCGGTTGATGCCTGCCTAAACGTTTGATCTCCAGTTTTTGTTCAAGCACAGTAGGCTCGAATGTGTTCATTTTCTCTGATTGCAGTAGCAGGGTAACTGATAAGCAAGTAGTGATGTGTCTTCCTGAACGATTCATTCATTTTGACTGAATCTTTAAAATGACTCGGGACTAACGAGTAGTCTCAGAGTGATTCGTTCATTTTGGTCGCGCATGCGCAACAACAGTCTCCACTGGGTCTTCGGGTCTGAGTCATTCGTTCAATTTTCACGTGACAGCCCCATAGACTCAGTACAGGAAAGAGAAAGAGTAGTTCACCCCTCGAATGGGTCTTCGGGTCTGAGTAGTATGTTCAAAAGAGTAGTTCACCCCTCGAATGGGTCTTCGGGTCTGAGTGAGTAGTTCGTTCAAAAGAATAGTTCACCCCTCGAATTGGGTCTTCTTGTCTAAGTCTTTCGTTCACTATTCACGTGATAGCTTCATAGGCTAGGCACGAGAGATCAGGAAACATAAATTAGCAGTTCACCCTTAGGGACTAAGTCTTTTGTTCACTTGTAACGTGACTGTTTCATGCTTAAATTATGACAACGTTCATAAGTGATCGTTATTGATTTTTGGATTATTACACGTCTGTTCGCATGAAACCAGCCCACAGATCCATGCAAACCCATTCACAGACAACCTGTCCTCTTAAAGGCGTCCACCAGGTTGGAAACCCAGAGCAAAATGTTGACCGGCTCAATAACTGGGCTTACACCCAAAGTCCCCGGAACCTTCAGTCCCAGGAACTACTTTTCATGGTGGTGGTCCCTAAGGCTCAGCTCCGGAAGGTTGGGGACCTTCTCATCTCTACAGACGGCTGCACCATCTGCCCCTCCACTGAAGTCCGTAACCTGGGAGTCATTCTTGATTCCACCCTGTCATTTGAAACCCACATCAAATCCGTTACCAAACTGGCCTTCTATCACCTCAAGAACATCACTAGACTCCGTCCTTCTCTCTCCGACCCAGTGGCAGAGACCCTCATTCACGCCTTTGTCACCTCCCGCCTGGACTACTGCAACGGAGTTTTATTCGGGGATCCTAGTAAAACCCTGAATAGGCTCCAGTACGTTCAGAACTCAGCTGCAAGGGTTCTCACCCGCACCAAACCCTGGCAGCACATCACCCCCACTCTCATGCACCTTCACTGTCAAGTTCTGTATCACCTTTAAAATCCTCCTCCTCACATAAAAATCCCTTCACGCCCTGGCCCCACAATATATCTCTGACCTCCTACTCCCCTGCATCCCCTCCCGGAATCTCAGGTCTTTAACTAGGGAACTGCTCTCCATCCCTCACACCAGGCTACGTACATATGGGGCAGAGCATTCAGTGTGGCTGCCCCCACCATTTGGAACACTCTCCCCCTTGAGATCCGTAACGCAGTCCCTGGACACTTTTAAAAAACTTCTTAAAACATATGTTCTGTCAGGCTTTTAGCTCCTCCTAACCTCTTCTTATTGTTGTTGCCTACTGATTTTAATATGCATTGTGAAGTGTCCTTTGGTTTTAGAAAGGCGTTCTTAAATGAAAGTTATTATTATTATTATTATTATTGTTATTAATAATGAAGAACACAAAGGTTCCTTCAGCCCATTGTTAGCCAGCTCAATGAGTGGCTGGTAGACTAAGGCAGAGAGGTAGCCAAACCCTTAAAACAAGTTCAAACTTTTTTTATGTCATGGTGTTCTAATATTTGGGATGCATCCAAAAGTTATATGTGGCAGATGTGTCTAAAGAACGAGCACATGCCAGCCTTCTGCTCCCAAGCAGTGTAGCAACACGCTTCTTTTCAGCTATGCACAGAGCTCCTGGTCCCCAAGTGTAGGATGTACTGTTTGAACTACTGAACTACTTACTGAACCCATGCTACCGAGGGTGCGAGGTGCGAGGAAGGGTGCAGATGCAGATAGGACAGATTGAGCAGACATTGTTGTCACCAAATATTGTTCAGGAAAAAGATTGCTCCATGTGCTCCATAATGTGAGATGTGCTGTGTGGAGTTTTTGCTCGGATGATCAACACACACAGACATTTTTTTTTAAGTAAAAGTAAGTAAAACAACAGAAAAACATCCCTAGCACAATAGAACATTGCTATGACCCTGTGGGTAGACCTAAACTGATTTCAAGAAGAAAAAAAATGGAAGGTTCCAAAATTATCTGGGGAATCCTTAAAGTTTTGATAGTACTGTGTAATACTAATACTGTGCTTGTTGGCCGCAACAACCTTCAAAATAGTGTTCCCTTCAGTTCCAAATACTCACCAGTCTGCCCAGTATTTCAGGTCCAACTCGGCTGTGGAACTTCATATCCACATCAACACAATAGATGTAGTTAGCCTCAAAACGTATACGATCCTCTATAGCTTTCTGGAGAAACGCCATCCTCTGCATGGATATCTCCTGCCAGCGGTGGAACTTGGGCACCTTGATAACACTCAATTGTCTGCCTGCTGCCAATGTGACGTTAGGCACAGCACTAGGCTGGTCAGTGAAGACGTAGAAATGCACAGCTAGGCCAATCTTTGAAGGGATGAAAAACAAATCATTAGTTTGATTCTATATTTTACAACAAAATACTAGTCGGTAATATGACGGATAGACTAGCCTTCATTACCCTTAGAACAATAATGGACTGACAGGTTTCTTGAGAAAGCTGTTTTGACCATTTTTAATCCACAACAGAACTTTAGAAATGCCTGTGCAATACTGCAGTAAGGTGAAACTATTTAATGGTTTAATTAAACTGGTCGTACTAATCACCCCAAACGACCCAAAAGTACCCAACACAACCCAAAAGTACCCAAAACAACACTACAGATATCCAAAACAACCCAGAAGTACCCAAAACAACCCAAAAGTAGCGAAGTGATGTGATTGTAAACAGTGATTCAAATGTTAACTTGTGTGCTTTATGTTATCGTCTAGTTTTTTTCTAGTAATGTTCTCTGCTGCCCTTTACAGGTCACATTAATAGTATATCATTATGGAAATTACCAAAAGATTCATAAGCTGAATGCCAAGTATATGACCCTACAGGGCTGTTTTATGTACTGTACTCTATCAACAGTGTACAGTACTCTATCTATCCCATCTATATTGTCACTAGCTGTCTAGATTATCCTGAATCAGATCTTTACAATACAGCACAGAGACAGTCTTATGGTTTAAATTTTTTTTTATGGTTTATTGAATGACAATAACATGAGCTGACAGTCAGTGAATCACTAATTCCAAGACCTAAACATTTTCTAACATTTATTTGCTATAACAAAAACAAGTTATACGTTACCGATTTTGGTTTGCCGGGTTGGCTACTTAAACAATTTTTTTAATCCTTTTGGATGTAACGTGCTGAGCCCTTGCTGCTCTTATCTGCCCAGGTTTTTTTTGGCAAGCTGAGAGACAGAGGGGATCTGCAAATGTCCATCACTTAATGTGATCGTCTTCTTTACTGGAAGCTTTGTTTTTAAGAACTTTTGGAAAGTGACCTCTTTTTCTACTAGATTTTTACTGTCCCATATTGCCATTGGGACCTCATGTCGCTTGAAATCCCTCCTAACGCTGTAGTTCCCCTGTCCATATAGGCTTACATACAGGCATAAAGGCAGATAAGAGAAGCAAGGGCTCAGCGCGTTACATCCAAAAGGATGAAAAAAGTTCTTTAAATGGCCAACCCAGCAAACCAAAATCAGTTATATATAACTTATTTTTGTTATAGCAAATCAATGTTCGAATGTTTTTAGGTCACATTAGGATCACATTAAGTGATGGACATTTGCAGATCCCCTCTGTCTCTCAGCTTGCCAAAACAAACCTGGGCAGATAAGAGCAGCAAGGGTTCAGCACGTTACATCCAAAAAGATAAAAAATTTGTTTAAGTAGCCAACCCGGCAAACCAAAATCGGTGATGTATAACTTGCTTTTGTTATAGCAAATAAATGTTAGAAAATGTTTAGGTCTTGGAATTAGTGATCCACTGACTGACAGCTCATGTTATTGTCATTCAATAAACCATTAATTGTTTGACTTGACCGAATTGACAGTCTTTGTGCTGTATTGTAAAGATCTGATCCAGGGGAATGTAGACAGCTAGTGACAATATAGATGGGAGTCTCACTGTTGATAGAGTACAGTACATAAAACAGCCCTGCGGGGTCATATACTTGGCATTCAGCTTGGTGAATTATTTGGGTAATAATACTTTCCATAATGATATACTATTAATGTGACCTGTAAAGGACAACAGAGAACATTATTAGGAAAAAAACAGATGACAACATAAAGCATACAAATTAACATTTGACTCACTGTTTACAATCACATCACTTATGTACTTCTGGGTTGTTTTGGGTATCTACTGGCATGTTTTGGGTACTTTTGGGTTGTTTTGGGCACCTTTGGGTTGTTTGGGGTGATTAGTATGGCCCTTCTATTAAAAATCCCAAAACAGAGAAAGAACAGAGGCTGGGCCTACTCTACTATGAAAGTCAACAAAGACAGCTATTGATATTCCCGAAATGTATATGGTAATATAAGAAATACATTTTGGTAGTAGCTAACTGCCTGTAATCAGTGTACTGTACTTAATTTAATTCCCACCAAGTTAGCTGGAGACAAATAAGAATACAATGGTTAGTATAACTTTTGCTGAAAAGCTTGTAAGCTAACTAGCTAACATGGCTTCTGATTCTTGCTTTGATTTTAAAAAAGTCTTATCACCTTGATATCACCCCCTCCACCCCTGTTTGAGAGCTATCAGCAATGTCTTCAGATACTATAAGGCCATTTGATCCTATTAATGTAGAGATTGATATTCATCCCTCCCTACCATGAAGTGCTTCTCTGCCGTCTCGAGAAAGTCCTGAAGGTAACGAATGTATCTGTAAAACAAAGAAAAATGTAAATATAAATTTGACTGTGGTTTTAACTGAAACACATGACACCAAGCCTGTCACAAAGACAGTAGGAGAAACTGAGTTTTATGATAGCTTCTACATTTTAAAAATCAATTCTAGCAGACAGTGACTGTGTTTAATAACTCTTTTAAAGTACTTTTGGGGAAAGTTAACGTAACTTGCCATTAGCAAAAATTTATTTAACTATACTGTAAAAAATGTCAGTGAAATTGACATTGAAATACTGTAAAATCACGACAGTAAAACACTGTAAATAGAAAAACAGTGAAGCAGTGTTTAAGTTATAGTAATATGTTGTAAAACACTGAACCAAACACAACTGTTTAATTTAAAGATAAAATGTCAAAAGTATCATATTCCATTGTATAATTTACAGATTACTGTATTTTAACCACAGAAACACTGTAATACAAAAAGCAATACAATACTGTTAAAATAACAAAATGCCAGTGTTAAAATAATGTTTTATGTCAGTTAGATTTAGTTTCAAACAGAAAGAAACCGTATTACATTTTACAAATTCATGTTATTCCTTTCAGATATGAATGTGTATAAATACAGTGAAAGTATGTTAATATGAAGGATTTAAAAAAGCTAGTGTTGTGTTTTGCTTTACATATGAAGTATTTTTATAGCTTCCCTGAAAAAATAACTCAGGGGACGGGGCCTTCCCAGCATGGACCAGGGGGTACGTTTGCCATAGAATTTGCTGTATTACTGTTGTTCATTACATATATTTTTGCCCGTTCTTTTGGGTTGTTTTGATAATTATTATTGCTGTATAATTGAGTTAATAATGCAGGTTGGCTGACATTATGGTCACCTTGAGTGAGAATGTCTATTCCCGTATAGTTATGCCCTTGTGGTTTGTTTTTGTCGATTGGCCGATAATGGTTATATAAGGGAAATGGTCTCTATGTACGGAGCATTTGTCCACACTTTGATGACTGTCTCTGTACTGTTTGCGAGAGCCGTTACCTGACTGTTCCATATACATCGGAAGACTGCTTTGTCAATAACAAGCGTTAAACAAAAGCAAATAAGGCTGTTGGATTTACCAGTTTGAAAGTAATTAACAGTTCTTAACAGTAAAATGTGCAGGTTGTTCTGTAAAGTTGTTCACAGTCTTAATATATTTTTTACAGATTTATTCTGGCATCCACAGCTGCCAGTTTTTGTCTATGAAGAAAATATTTACCGTAATACTGGATATGTCTAACGTTTTTTTTTTTTACGGTTCTCCTCTCCACAGCTGCCAGTTTTTTACCGTACATTTTACCATTTTTTGTTACAGTGTACACACAAGCAACCAATTAAAGCCTCAATTCACAGTTTTGAGGAAGTATGCACTTTTTATGCAGTGGTGGGTAATCTTTCTTTCATAATAAGGCGTTACTAACCAAAATAGTAACAATACACAATGTTAGTGTAAATTAGTTGTTAAACGCTAGATCAATTAGATATGAAAGACAAAATGGTAATGGGGTGGGTGTGCATCTTTTGTCTTTTTGCATATCGTCGTGAAATCCCTATAGCTGCATATGTGGAAAGTGTATTGATTGAGATTTGTAAGGCAGGAAGCAATATCAGGATATAAGTGCAACTTTCATAATCCGTGCCGGCACCTTGATATGGAAAGTTTTGATGAAATAATAGGTAGTACACGAGCAACATACATTGGATCACTTTACTGGGGAAGGGAACACACAGATGCTAATAGGGTGGTGGTTGAGGAAATAATGGATGATATATTATTATTGTGTTAAAACAATGGTCAGGGCACAAGGGTGGATGTTTACAGAGGTGGAACATCATGTTTGGAACTTACCTAAACTATTATGTGTACTGTAAATATTGAAGTAGGTTTTCAGAAAGGAACTTACCTAAACTGTTATGTGTACTGTACATATTGAAGTAGGTTTTCAGAAAGGAAGAGGTTTTGCTAAGGCTGAATGGGAATAGTCTGGAGAAATGTCAAATGTATTTTAGAGAATAATCATTACAATCATACGTAATGCCCCATTTCTGCAGCACTTCAATGTATTCCTAAGAGAACATTTAGGGGAACACAGAAGCTAGTTCCATGGTGGAATGACGATTGCACAATAGAAAACTGAGCAGGAACATGTAATCAGAAAATTTAATTGATAACCAAAATAAAGTGAAATTTTTTATTTAAAACACCAAAAGATGTGCAAGGAGAACATTTTGGATGTATTTGGGATGTATACGAAAATAGGGGATGTTAAAAAATATGACTGGAAGGAGTAAAAATACACGTGTTTCTGTAGAAGGATCAAATGTTAGTGTAATAGACAAGGAAAACATTAGTATGTTGGGGAAAGCTATTGCTAAAGTACATAGTTTAGGCAATATGGGAGATATAGACACTAAAGGATGGTAATATTACAGAAACTTAGGCACACAGTCCCATGAAAGCTGAATTAAATTTATTTGAACTTAAAAGAATGCTTGTGGGTATACATTTTAAGGCACCGAGACAAGATTAGGCATGTAATAAAACGTTTCAGAAATTCCCAGATGTGTTGAAAATTGGATCAGATTTATACAGTAAGATATGGAGATAAGAAGAAGCTGAGCCGAAAGGCGAAACTCGCGATTTACCAGTCGGCCTACGTTCCAACCCTCACCTATGGTCATGAGCTTTGGGTAGTGACCGAAAGAATAAGATCGCGAGTACAAGCCGCTGAAATGTGTTTTCTCCGCAGGGTGGCTGGGCTCAGCCTTAGGGATAGGGTAAAGAGCTCGGTCATCCGGAGGGCGCTCGGAGTAGAGCCGCTGCTCCTTCGCGTCGAAAGGAGCCAGATGAGGTGGTTCGGGCATCTGATTAGGATGCCTCCTGGGCGCCTCCCGTTGGAGACCCAGGGTAGACCCAGAACACGCTGGCGAGATTATATATCTCGTCTGGTCTAGGAACGCCTGAGTCAAGAAGCCCTTTCTGATCAAAGGCGAGCAGAGTCCGATCTAGGAATAACCCAGGTCGTGGCCCGCGTTACGGACCCGGATGGAATAAGCCGCGTTGACCCTTTCACACCATCAGTCGATTCCGGAATAATCCGGGTCATTGGTCCGGTGTGAAAGCGGTATAAGATTATACCATTTTCTTTCAAACGTGTCTCTTGAGATAACCTTTAAGGTTAAAGTGGGATGTGGGTGGTTGACGGGACGTGGCCTTTTTGTGGTCCAAAGCGTCAAACACAAATAAATAACAATTACATTTGTCAAAAAACCTTTTCAAATTGTTCAGAACATGCTGCTTTATAAGAACAAACTGAACATTAATGCAATTCATCTGCCACTTTTGCAAAGCTCATATGGTGTGACTGTCCCAAGCACGTTTCACAAAGATTAAACTTGAATAAAACTAAGAAAAATAAATGCAACTCTCCCCAATAAAGTACAGAATGATAAGACATGTGTCTATTTGTGAGTCTGCTCTTTTCAAGTCCAGGCATAATATTTTGAATCAGCTCTGATCAAAAAGATTTTGTCCCAGAAATGAATATTTTATGTTGTGACACTACATTGTGATATTTAAATGGGACATTGTGGGAAGGATGGGTCCTTATTTAATCAGGATGTACTGAAAACATTTCAGAAGCACATGGAAGGGCTACATATGAGTTGACTATTGTATTTCTTTCAATAAATCATATCTTTTTGGCACACTGACTTCAGTACCCTTTCCCAGTGTCTTTTAGAGTGACGCTTTTTGAATAAATATGCAAAACATAACTTTAAATTTTTGTCATTATGACTTTTTTATGACATGGACTATGTTACCATGTTGCAGTGGGTATGCTATTAGGATGCTAGTTTATAACCACAAGGCCCAATATTGTGCTAAGTGCATGAAACCCCATATGGTGTGACACTATCATATGGTGTGACAGGTTTTGCTTGTAACTTCATATGATCAATTTGTCACACCATATGATATGAACTTTATTTTCCTACACACAGAATAAGTATTCTTATGAGCTAACAATTCATATTGTTATATATTTTCCTCCTTTTGTCCTTTTAACAACCACATGCTGGATTTTATAACTAATAGCTTTACAAATCTTAGCCAATGGGTGGGTCCAACAAGATGTAGGGGGACGGCTATTCTCAAACACATAGTGTCTGGATGCAAGACTCAAGGAAGATATACCTGGCGCCACAATCAAGTACCAAAATGCTTGGCGGAAGCAATAGAGCATAGGGGCTCAACAGTCAATGCCCTGCCCATTGGAGCAGAGGGCGACATGCACCACATTCGCTTTGCCAGGGAGGGAGTTCCGGAAAGGAAGAGTTATAGGCCAAAACAAAGCTCAGGGCAGCTGAGGTGAGCATGTGATTGGAAAATGCATAAAGATGTCGGCCAACAGCTGAGAATCTCATCAGAGATTGCAACAACCAACTTAAGCCCAGTCTCATAACTCTGGTCCAACACACAGCAAATTGTTTACTTTAGCTAACAGTCCCGTGGGAAGAAGCACTAGACAAGGCATAAGAAAGAAAGAAACTCTTCTATAGCGAATTAGCAGCTGAGGCAGAACAGCGAGGTTGGAGAACAAAGGTGTGTCCTGTGGAAGTTGGATTCCGTGGATTTGTGGCATTGTCAACAACCAAACTACTTAAGAAGTTAGGGATCTGCGGCAAATCATTGCGCCAGACCATAAAAGCTATATCAGATATAGCAGAAAGAAGTAGCCAGTGGCTGTGGTTGAAAAGGAAGGAGGATGGGCACAAAAGTAAAGAACATCATGTTAAAAATACATAAAAAGTGGTTCAATATCAGAACAAATGTATAAAAGGTAGGTCTTTCCTGCAGAGCGTAATTTACCAAGCCTGCAGGAACAGAGTAGGGAAAGATTATCTTCTTTTCAGGTGGTAAGTGTCCCTGCAGAGTTGGCAGAAAGTGCCTGCAGGAATAGGGATGGGTATAGGGATATCTGCAGAGCGTCATACCAAGCCTGCAGGAACAGAGTAGGGAAAGATTATCTTCTTTTCATACGGTAAGTATCCCTGCAGAGTTCGCAGAAAGCACCTGCAGGAATAGGTAATAGGGATAGGTATATCTCTCAGCTTAATAAACAACTTTTTTAAATATCTGGCAATGCAGAGAGCGGATGGGGGTTGGCTCTGAGACGTAATTGCTCACTGTTAAGCCTTCTGGAGGTGTCATGGGCTCAAATTAACGAAACATCCGGGATGTAGGGTGCCCACTTGAAAACCCAAATGATCAACCAACATTCTAAAATATTAGCTTTTGAAGTGCTCATCTTGGAGTATGACATAATGGATGTCATAACATCCTATCCTGTCTATATTGAATATTTAAATGTATTCCTAATGTATATTTTGTCCTTTTTAACACTTTGTTTCACATAGTATGGAACCAGAATGATCTTATGAACTGATGTTTTAAATTAATGATTTTGAAAGCAGAATGTTCATTAACCTTGTTGATATAACTGATTTACTTACCTGTAGTTATGAATAATCAATACTCACCAGTAGCTAATATTCAGCAGACTTGACTGTAAACCATACTTACCAGACAAGTGAAACTACACTTATTTTAATGGGTTCTTCGCTAGAAAAATGGTTCTTCACTGGTCCTGTGTCCGATACCCAGCGCTATACAATGTTTAGTGGCACAATGTTCCACACTTTTGTGTGACTTATCTTGAACGTTTTTTGTTGTTGTTGAATGTTAAATGCACATAATACACATTTTTGCATTGGAAAATTGTGGTGTGGTGTGGTTCATCCTATGGTGTGACACTTTATCATTTGGTGTGACATTCAGAATTGGGACAATAAAAAGGTTTGGTTAGGGCTAAATCATAAAAATCTCAATGGAACACATGGAAAATAGTATCAGCAAGAGTCACAAGCAATTTTTTAGAGTTTTAACAAGGTTTGTCAGAATGAATCTAAAATACACTGCTCAAAAAAAATTTAAGGAAAACTTTCTAATCATCAAGTCAATTAAACTTCTGGGATATTGATCTGGTCAGTTAAGTAGCAGAGTGGGTTGTTAATGAGTTTCAGCTGCGTTGATTGATGTTAATGAAATTAACAACAGTTGCACTAGAGGGGCAACAATGAGACGACCCCCAAAACAGGAATGGTTTTCCAGGTGAAGGCCACTGACATTTTTTCCCTCCTCATCTTTTCTGACTGTTTTTCACTAGTTTTGCATTTGGCTAGGGTCAGTGTCACTACCGGTAGCATGAGGCGATACCTGGACCCTACAGAGGTTGCACAGGCAGTCCAACTCCTCCAGGATGGCACATCAATACGTACCATTGCCAGAAGGTTTGCTGTGTCTCCCAGACTTCATGAGGGTGGCCTGAGGGCCCGACACCCTCTAGTGGGCCCTGTGCTCACTGCCCAGCACAGTGGAGCTCGATTGGCATTTGCCATAGAACACCAGAATTGGCAGGTCCGCCACTGGTGCCCTGTGCTTTTCACAGATGAGAGCAGGTTCACCCTGAGCACATGTGACAGACGTGAAAGGGTCTGGAGAAGCCGTGGAGAACATTATGCTGCCTGTAACATCGTTCAGCATGACGGGTTTGGTGGTGGGTCAGTGATGGTCTGGGGAGGCATATCCAAAGACCTCTACAGGCTAGACAACAGCACCCTGACTGCTATTAGGCATCGGGATGAAATCCTTGGACCCACTGTCAGACCCTACGCTGGTGCAGTGGGTCCTGGGTTCCTCCTGGTGCACGACAATGCCCGGCCTCATGTGGCGAGAGTATACAGGCAGTTCCTGGAGGATGAAGGAATTGCTACCATTGACCGGCCCCCAAGCTTGCCTGACCTAAATCCAATAGAACACCTCTGGGACATATGTTTCGGTCCATCCGATGCCGCCAGGTTGCACCTCAGACTGTCCAGGAGCTCAGTGATGCCCTGGTCCAGATCTGGGAGGAGATACCCCAGGACACCATCCTTCGTCTCATTAGGAGCATGCCCCGACGTTGTCAGGCATGCATACAAGCACGTGGGGCAATACACAGTACTGAGTACCATTTTGAGTTGCTGCAATGGAATTTCAGCAAAATGGACTAGCCTGCCGAATCATTTTTTCACTTGGATTTTCAGGGGGGTCTTTGAATTCAGCCCTCTGGAGGTTGATAATTTTAATTTCCATCAAACGATGTGGCATCCTTTCGTTCCTAACACATTACCCAGTCCATAACAGTATATAGATTTTAAAAAAATAGATTTTTTTTCCTCATTGAGATCTGATGTGTTTTCAGAGTGTTCCTTTAATTTTTTGAGCAGTGTATATCGAAAGATTGAGGACAGATGTCTTACTTTGAGCGATGATTATGAAAAAATAATAACAAATGTAATGAATTTGCACAAGGAAATGCTGAATCTCAAGATAGTAATGATAATCTATAAAGATAAAGTGAGTTACTTCAGAAAAGTATACCCCCATTTTCACTTTATAAACAAAAACTTTCATGTCACGCCATATGACAATTTTAGACTCTACTACAACAAATTGGTGAGTAAATTCAGATTCCAATATAAAATCTAAAAGACCACATATATTTTGGGAAATCTAAGAGTTAGTACAACACAACCCTCAATTTTCATGCCTAATACTTGAAGTTTAAGAAATAAACCTTTTCCCCCCGCTCATATGTCAACCACCCATATACATTTTCAAAATAGTATATAGTGAATAATGACACATGGCAAGGGGGTGGCATAAGACAAATCCTTTTCAATATTATGATTAATGATTAGTTTGCAAATCTGACAGGGGACTGTGCTTCTTTATATGGAGACAATGGGGCCACGTAAGAGAGAAGCCTAACGTTCACATTATGTGATAAAGAAACTTCAAGAGGCAGTAGCCAAGGTATAGAATTGGTCTTTGAAATTGGGATTTAGATTATCATTAGCTAAATATTGTTTCAGGATATTTTCAAAGAAAAGCAGTGTAGCAGCCAATAATGTAATAACTGCCGATAACGTAATAACTGCCAATAACGTAATAATTTTCCCATTCTTAATGTAATAAAAGCCGATAATGTAATAACTTACCAATAATGTACTAAAATGTTGAACATATGTTTAGGGGGGGGGGGGGGGGGGACATATGCTGTAATAAAATAAACGTAGACAACCAATATTCAATCATGATTGGCATCAACCAAACGTCCCTTTTCCTTCAGAGATGTGGAATGAGACGGGTGTAATCTATCTCCTATTCTGTTCAACATTTATATAAATCAATTTGCAAAAACATTTGAGCAATCTGCAGCACCAGTTATCATATTAAATATCTCAGAAATTAAGTGTCTACTCTATGCATATGATCTGGTGCTTCTGTCTCCTACCACATAGGGGCTACACTTAGATTACCTACACATGTTCTGTCAAACCTGTTAAACCTCAAAAAGACAAAAATCATGTTATTCCAAAAAGGTTCAGGAAATCAGGCCCACAAACACAAATTATATTTAGACTCTGATGAATAGGGGGCAGGCAATGCCCCTCTAAATGCTCTGACTGCCTCACTAACCCGACCAAACTTCATCCCAAAATGAAAAAATAACTGAAAAATTCCTTTTTTTGTGTGTGTTTGTCGATATGGCCAATCATAAACATGCCACATAGAAATAGTCAAAGTTTACTTACATCTGATTGGTTGGTCTGGCCATGTGAAAAAGCATTTTGAACTTGCTATTTCACTTCGTCACGACACTACTCTGTACTCTTGTTACCACACGTAAGCATAATTACTGTTCCATTCATTTTAGCTGGCCAACTGTTTTTGTTTAGGGGCAGAGTTGGACGTCATGCCTCGTTTGGTCTTTTCGAATTTTAATGTTTAATTTAACTAAACTTTTGTTTTTCAGTTTATTTTTTGTTTATTTTTCTTTTATTTTAGATATTTTACCTGATTTTACTGTGATTTTAGTGTTTTAGAGTTTTAAATATATTTAATTTTTTAATGTTATTTTTATTGTAAAGCAACTTGTAACCCTATTTTGAAAGGCTCTGTATAAATAAAGTTATTATTATTATTATTATTATTATTATTATTATTATTATAAACTATAATCTTTCAATATAATCTCTAAACCTCGCAGTGCTTTCAATACAGGTGCAAGTAATTTAAAGGGTTATGTGCGTCAAAATTGATAGGTGAATCGCTGTCCCTGGTTCTCTACTAGCAACAGCTAGCTAGCTGTTCTTGATTGCGTATCGTGACTGTGCCTCGACTAACATTAGTGCCAGGGCACACACCAAAGGGCAGCAAGAAATGTAGTCTAGATATCAAAAAATGTGGTGCGGCTTTTCCAAGTAATAGTAGGTTGATGTTGTGACTATGATAAAAAAAAATTATAATTATGTTGCCCCCTCACCATCAGTCATTTCCCCCCGAGACAATGCACTCTAGAACCAGGCCTGCCTGAGAAACAAAGCAAGAAGAGCTTTCTATACAATAAAAAAAATCTAAATTGAAATCCCAATTAGAACCTGGATAAAAAATATTCCAATCAGTAATATAACCAATTGCTCTATATAGCAGTGAAGTGTAGAGTCTCCTTTCAAATCAAGATTTTTCAAAATGGGACAAACACCCAATTGGAGACTGCGTGTGGAGATCTGTAAAAGCATTCTTCAAGTGCAAAGAAAAACTCTAATTAATGCATGCAGAGCCGAATTAGGGCAATACCCCCTCTTTCTTAGAACTGGAAAAAGAGCAATTCAATTCTATAATCAGAAATTAGGTGACCCCCAATCCTACCATCACAATACTTTAAAATACCCAGGGATGACGGCAGAAGAGTCCCTCTGCCAGTTGGTCCACGGGCTCTGCTCCCTGGCCAACATATAGAACTTCAACACAGCTCATAGACAATTTGGCCCAACCAAATTATTCCAAAAGGAAAAATATGTAGATTATTGGACTGAGTCATCCCAAATTCAAAGCAAACTTGAATGCTATTTGGCTTTAAACAAAACTACACCCTTACAGAAAATCTGACTACATTAACAGACAGAAACTTAAAAAGAATAATAGGTAAAAAACAACAATCTGCTGCATAATAGCAGCCAAATATTTGGCCTCTTAGCTTTGGCAATATAAGCAAAAAACTCATTACATTGAGAGAGAGAGAGAGAGAGAGAGAGAGAGAAACAGACCGAGAGACAGAGACACAGAGACAGAGACAGGGCACAGGGACTGAGACAGACAGAGCCAGAGCCAGAGACAGGGACAGAGAGAGAGACAGAGACAGAGAAAGGGAGAGAGAGAGAGAGAGAGAGAGAGAGAGAGAGAGAGAGAGAGAGAGAGAGAGAGAGAGAGACAGAAACAGAGACAGAGACAGAGAGACAGAGACAGAAACGGAGAGAGACAGAGACAGGGACAGAAACAGAGAGAGACAGAGACAGGGAGACAGACAGAGACCGAGAGAGAGACAGGGACACAGAGAGAGACAGAGACAGAGAGAGGGGACAGAGACAGAGACAGAGAGAGACAAAGACAGAGAGAGGGCACAGGGACAGTGACAGAGACAGAGACAGGGACAGTCAGGGATATTAAGCAGAGGCAGATCCTTACCAAGTACAGGCTAAGTGACCACCATTTGGCAATCGAAAAAGGGAGATTTAAAAAGTCATGGCTTAAAAAAGAGGAAAGGATATGTGGTCACTGCAAGACAGCTGAGGTTGAAACAGAGATGCACTTCCTTTTAACATGTGAAAAATTTAAAAACACAAGACAGCAATACTTTCCCAAATTTGAAGTACTAATACCACATTTTAATAAACTAAATGACAACTACAAATTCAGAGCTCTCCTAGGAGAGGATAATAATGTGGCAAACTTTGCATAAGTACATTTATGTATGCCACAACCTGAGGGATAGTGAGTGATCAACATACACACATGCACCCCCCCCCCCACACACACACACACACTGCATTTACTTTGTACAATACCTGAGTATTAATGTTTTTACACAAATACATTTGTAATTTTTTCAACTATCTGTCTTATTGTGATCTATGCAAACCAATCAAAAATTGTATTTGTATAATTTTGTAAACTGCTTTGGCAATATTGTCTACTTGTTTATGTATACCCAGGGATGCCAATAAAGCATTGAAATTGAATTGAAATTGAATTGAGAGGGCACAGGGACAGAGACAGAGACAGAGAGAGGGGTCAGGGACACAGACAGTGACAGGCAGAGACAGAGAGAGGGAGAAAGACAGAGACAGGGACAGAGACAGAGACAGAGACAGAGAGAGATACAGACAGGGCACAGGGACATGTAATGTGAGAGAAAGGTATTATATCAGAGTTAGGACTAGGATTTATGGGTCAGGATTGGTCGGGTTTTCGAGAAAGTTATTTAAAAGAAGCTACAGTAGGATAAGTGGTATGGAAGTCTGACATTTCATAATAAATTAAACTTAAACATAGTGATATAAGTGATATAAGTATGTTATTACATTATCGGCTCAAATTATGACATTTTTTCAGTTTTTTTTATAGCAAGTCAATAATGTAATAATAGGTCAATAATGTAATAACTTAATACGTTATAGGAAAAAAGTTATTACGTTATTGGCTCACACATTTTATTACATTATTGGTAAGTTATTACATTATCGGCTTTTATTACATTAAGAATGGGGAAATTATTACGTTATTGGCTGCTACAAGCAGTATAGATAATATTAGTTTGCTAATTTATAGACACCCTATATACCAGTCAATGGAATATCTGGGACTATGGTTTGATCAAAGATGTATTAGGGGAGAGCATATTAAACTATCTAAGTATAGTTTAAGGTACTGCAGCAAAAACATTGAAATAGCATGGCTAAGACATAATGGACTTAATGCAATATTATTGATTGGAAAGCTTGAACATGTTATGTGATGCTCTGTGATGTTTGTTTAAAGTTAGAGACGTTAGAACATGTTTTGCAAAAAATTTCTAGAAAGGGTAAGATAGTATAATGTTATTGGTTATGGTTTTTGGGGACGGTCCAGGTTGTTCGGGTTTGATAGGTACTGCTGGTTCGGGAGAAGGGGATAAGGTTTTATTGAAGGAATGTTTTCCTTTTTGAGGCATTCTGTTCGGGTATAAAATTTATGGTGTGGTCATCTTCACACTCCAGCACAGTATGTGGCAGTAATGCACCAATAAAGTTGGCCTGTGAACCGCCGATAAACTCCACAGAAGAAGGAAGGTAGGTGAGGGTTTAGAGTTTTTACTTAAAACACACTCAGACTCCAGTCCATTGTGAGGTTCTTTCCTTCTGTAAGAGAAGAGGTATTGTTGTGACTTTTTGTTTTGTTTTACCATTAAAACCTTTATTTTGACTACACGTTGCTTGCGACGACCATCCTCCCACGATGACACGGTCAGGTCGTTCTTCTCAGGAAATTCATTCTAGTAATTTTGCTGTGATGTCATGCATAATACGAGTTCATTCTATTAAGGATTCTCATTAAAGATTGTGGGAGTGAAAAATGTGGTTGTTAAAGGAGACCTATTACGCTTTTTTGGGTTTTCCCTTTCCTTTGGTATGTTATATACAGTGCATCCGGAAAGTATTCATACCCCTTCACTTTTCCCACATTTTATTATGTTACAGCATAATTCCAACATGGATTAAATAAAAAAAAATTCTCAAAATTCTACACACAATACCGCATAATGACAAAGTGAAAAAAGCTTTTCTGAATTTTTTGCAAATGTATTAAAAATAAATTTATTAAATATCACAAGTATTCACACCCTTTACTCAATACTTTGTTGAAGCACCTTTGGCAGCAATTACAGCCTCAAGTCTTCTTGAGTATGATGCTACAAGCTTGGCACACCTATTTACTCCCAATTCTTCTTTGCAGATCATCTCAAGCTTCATCAGGTTGGATGGGGAGCGTCAGTGCACAGCCATTTTCAGATCCCCAATCGGGTTCAAGTCTTGGCTCTGGCTGGGCCACTCAAGGACATTCACAGACTTGTCCCGAAGCCACTCCTTTGTTATCTTGGCTGTGTGCTTAGGGTCGTTGTCTTGTTGGAAGGTGAACCTTCGCTCCAGTCTGAGGTCCAGAGCGCTCTGGAGCAGGTTTTCATCAAGGATCTCTCTGTACATTGCTGCATTCATCTTTCCCTTGATCCTGACTAGTCTCCCAGTTCCTGCCGCTGAAAAACACCCCCACAGCAAGATGCTGCCACCACCATGCTTCACTGTAAGGATGGTATTGGCCAGGTGATGGTGCCAGATTTCCTCCAGACGGGACACTTGGCATTCAGGCCAAAGAGTTCAATCTTGGTTTCATCAGATCAGATAATTTTTTTCTCATGGTCTGAGAGTGCTTTAGGTGCCTTTTGGCAAACTCCATGCGGGCTATCATGTGCCTTTTACTGAGGAGTGGCTTCCGTCTGGCCACTCTATCATAAAGGCCTGATTGATGGAGTGCTGCAGAGATGGTTGTCCTTCTGGAAGGTTCTCCCATCTCCACAGAGGAACACTGGAGCTCTGTCAGAGTGATCATCGGGTTCTTGGTCACCTCCCTGACCAAGGCCCTTCTCCCCCAATTGCTCAGTTTGGTCAGGCGGCCAGCTCTAGGAAGAGTCCTGGTGGTTCCAAGCTTCTTCCATTTGCGAATGATGGAGACCACTGTGCTCGTTGGGACCTTTAATGCTGCAGACATTGTTTTGTACCCATCCCCAGATCTGTGCCTCGATACAACCCTGTCTCGGAGGTCTACAGACAATTCCTTGGACTTCATGTCTTGGTTTGTGCTCTGAGATGCACTGTCAACTGTGGGACCTTATTTAAACAGGTGTGTGCCTTTCCAAATCATGTCAAATCAATTGAATTTACCACAGGTGGACTCCAATGAAGTTGTAGAAACATCTCAAGGATGATCAGTGGAAACGGGATGCACCTGAGCTCAATTTTGAGTGTCACAGCAAAGGGTGTGAATACTTATGTACACGTGAAATAAAATGTATTTATTTTTAATACATTTGCAAAAAATTCACCCAAAAAAATGTCACTTTGTCATTACGCGGTATTGTATTTAGAATGTTGAGAATTTTTTTTTATTTAATCCATTTTGGAATTAGGCTGTAACATAATAAAATGTGGAAAAAGTGAAGGGGTATGAATACTTTCCGGATCCACTGTACGTAGAAGCAAGGAAATATTGGTCTTTGGTTAACTTCACGTCAGCATTTATACATTTTTAGGGCAACCTGATTGGTCTTCAATTGATCAAACCATTTTTATTTTTTTTAAATAAAGGGTGAAATGAAGTTAGTAATTTTATCAGATGGCCTTCAGTATAATATTGCACTTCAAATAAAAAAAAGAACTTTGTCTGATCTTGCTCTCCTCAATTTAATAACACTTTTATTAAACAATGGCAAAGCGTTAGTACAAGACCTGCCACATGGGCATCTGCAGCCCTGGGCGACTGCAGCCCTGCATTGGCCTATACACAAATGAATAAATACTGGACTGTAGCCTATGCCAACATCTTTGCTAGCCTAGTAGTAAGCCTGTCAAACTCCCAGTTTCAGTGCTGGTAATGGTTAGATTACATGAGAGCAGAGGCACACTATGCTAAGGTTAAATGTTCTCGTCAAATAATAATAACTAACAATTAACGCTGATGCATAATGAAAAATGTTGGATTTGGTCTACTATTTTTATGTGCAATTTGAAAAAAAAAAAGGCAACCTTCTAAATCTGATTCGTAAATCAATTTCTATGGCAACGATCGACGCTTCAAACCATTGGGATCAGCCCTACCAAAGTGTATTCTAGCAATACATACAGGGTAACTGTTAAATGACAAGCAGTTTTATTTATTAGGCTTTTTTATACTGCCAACTCTATTGTCTGAGCTCGGGTGGCACATAAAACCGGGCAGCCAACTATATAAAGTGTAGGGCATTAGCTATAAAAACACCAGTTTCACCCAATATATAACCACAGAAATTTAAAGGGGCCCTATTATGCAAATTTTCAGGTTCATACCTTTATTTAGGAGTTATTCGAGAATAGGTTTACGTGTTTTAATGTTCAATAAACAATTCATTTTTTCCAAACTGCCAGATTCTGCAGCACCTCTATTCACCCTCTGTCTACAACGCTCCGTTTAAGCTCCTGTCTCTTTAGGGCCCCCCCTCCCCCTTCTCGATGAGCCCAGTCTGCTCTGATTGGTCAGCTGGCCAAACAAATGGAATTTGCCTTTGCGCTTACCAAAACAGCGTTTTCTCGACATGGCGAAACCAGGAGGAGGAGTTTCAGGCAGTTCAGGAGCAGTGTTTTCTGTGAGAGAGAGTAGCTCCCTTTGGCGTGGACTATGGGCTTTGTAACTTTTCAGACCTTTTACATGCACAAAAAGCTACGTAGCTTGTACGGAATGAAAATGCCAAAGGCAAATCAAAAATCGGGGGCACAAAAGTGAAGAGCTAAAAGAAAAATATTAAATGATGCAATTAACTCAAGGGAGTTGGTGGTATAATTTCTTAACAGGGAAATAGAGAGCGAACTGGCTCAGAGCTTGGACTTTAAACAACCACTAAGTGACTTTGCCACGAGGAAAGTTCGGCGATATTCATTTGAAGTTGGACAGTAGTCAGCAGCAGGCAGGAACAATCACATCAACTCAGGAGGTAGGACATAACTCCTCGGTTTGTCTTCCTGATGAGGGCGAAAGGCACAGCAAAATTCTGTCCGGGCCCTCGGATTTCTACCGTCGGCCCTGGGCCTATGACCAAGTTCATTTTTATTTGGTTATAGAATAGGCCTATGGTTAATTAGATTATTGTCAGGGCTGCCAACTTTTCCAAAAACCTCTGCGTGATCATAAGAGACGAGTACGGTATTGCGCTGTTGCTTGGGGTCGTCACTGTTCGTGTCAAGAAACATGACTTTTTACAGTAATTTCCCCAGTTTCATAACTTCTTACACCAACCAATACAAAATTAACATTGGAATACAACTTTCTCAAATGTTCTTCTTGGATCACTGCTTTGCTCGGACAGAAGTAGAAAATATTGCAGAAGTAAAAAAAGAGCACTGTCCGCTTATTTATTAATTTTGTTTTGCTTACAGTCGTTGTGCGCCACGCAAAGCGGCATTTTAGCGCTTTTTAATGGTCTGCAATAGCAGTTTACGATTCCCAAAAGCAAATATGTGAATGCGTGTGAAGAGGAATAGCCTGTTGTTGTTGTTGTTGTTACAAAAACCACAAAAATACCACAAAGAAAGTTCAACATGCCCAGGACATCATTTCGTTATCTGGCTTCACCAACCCTAACAACGCTATCACGCATAAATGATACCACGAAGGTGGTTATCAACTCGGTAAATCAACCCTGGTTCACCCAATCCAGCCATGAACGCATTCACATTAAAGGGGAGTTGTTTTTTTTAACGTTATGGCCAATCACAAACATTGACAAGTCTATCAGAGCCGCATATTTTATGAGCAAGCTATAACATTAAAAATTTGAAGAATTTAAATGCGTAATCCAGGCTAAAAGCAACGCAGTTACAAAAAAATGCCAACCGTGCAAATGCATGAATTATTAGGCACATGCAAATCAATCAGACAATAATTACAATTATGTATTCCATTAAGTGAACGTGTCATTAAGGCAGAGGTGTCACGCACCCATTTTTTTGGCACAGTTTCACAACTCCATTAGTATGCCGCTTTTGTGAACATCAGGGCTAGAAACTTGCTTTTTTATGTGATGACAGAAGTTACCAGGCTTCACCAATGCCCTTTAACCAAGAAATCTGAGATCGCTACACTGAAAAAAGTGAAGCAACTGTCATTTATCTAAAGTACACTTTTACATTGGTCCAATTAAAAATCATGATTTACGATTTAAACCAATTTTTTTCAGGTTGCCTTAAAGCAAATAACACTCCCCACAGAACAACTTGAATGAAATAATTTAACCAAAATTGTATTTTCACTTCAAACCAGAGGTTTTAATTTTAGATGACCACATGACATATGACTCACGTCCGTCCCTGTCGAGTTTTGCGGTCTGTGTTTATCTCGCTTCGAAAATGACGTTCGTCTGTTGTCCAAGAAATTTCTTTTAAACAAGGTAAGAATTCGAAATTGTGTTGCCTTAAGGGGAATGTATGTTCTATCAGTCGATATGTCCGACTCCTCTATGGGAAACGCTCTTAGAGCTTGCTTCATTCACTGAACACTTATACCACAGCGCCTTGTAATCAACAAGGCTCGTGAGACTTCAAGGGTAGCAGACTCATCTCACTCCAGATTTCCATCATTCAGCCAGGTGTGAACATTAACAGTGTCCTCCTGTCTCGTGAACCTTATCTTCGGTGAAGACGCTGTTCGGTCAGAGGATTTTCTCCTTGCTAGCAAGGTAGAAAGTTTTCTCTTGCCTTCGGCGTTTCTTCTGCTTTCCGTTGCACTTAACGCAGCACCACAGCAGGCGAGGTTTCTAGCTCTCGGTGGCGAGCTAGTTCCTTTCCACTGTGCCTGTTAGACACTTCGTTCCTTCTCTGAGTTTTCGTGGTGGTCTGCACGTCTTTTTCCTTTCTGTTAGTTAGCAGCTAGCTAGCGAATGGCCTCCTCGATACCGCACCTCCTGTTGCTTTGGTGACCTCGTGGGGTGTTAGGTAACTACCTGTGCCTTGTTTCCGAATGTGTGCCTTGCCGTTTTCTATCGGCCCGAGTGTGTAGTAAGCGAGGTGGTTAGACTATCCCCGCTTTGTCTGCGTGCCTACGGGGTACTTCTAGCTATTTAGCTAGCTACTGCTAAGCTAGCACTCGGAGCTAGCTAGCTGCAACTGGCTCGCGGTGTCGACGACCTTGCTGCTCTCTGAGCTAGCAAGGTCGTGTACCTCTACGTGGTTAGCTTGGTTGGCTTGGGCTGCCGTCCCCCCTACCCAGCAGTGGGATGTCAATGTCCAAGGGGGCTAGAAAGAAGAGGCAGAGTGCTGCCGCTCTTCTGCCTGTTGTGGCTGCCCCTCCAAGCGGAGACGAGCTCTCTATTGGGGAGCTCTCTCCTTGTCCCTCAAGGCTGCCTGTCGCGGTGTACAGGTCCCCTGGGAACCTGGTGATCATAGCAGACGAGCACCTTGCCCCCACTACTTCCTCGTATGCTTCGGGAGCCCGCCTCTCAGCAGCAGAGAGAACTGCGCGGAACAGCCTCCTGTCGGTGCAGACTCGTACCCCGTTGACTACACGGGCAGTCAGGATCCGGCTCACCATACAGTCACTAAGCTCACTGTCTGGGGTGGCACTCCATCCTTAGCCAGCTGCTCCAAGTGTTATTGTTCACCACCTAATAAAGTGTGTGTGTTCCCCTCACACTCGGGCAGCCTGTGGGCGCCGAATGTGCAGAGGAATCAAATTAAACACAAAAATAAAGCCTCAGCTGGGTCACACCTCTCCCATCTGGGCAGGGCCGCCTTTACCATATAGGCTAACTAGGCAGCTGCGGCACTCCCAAAAGGCAGCAAATCCACCTCCTTAGAGTTTTTCTGCTGCCCGCTCAAGCATTAAGAGTGGTTAGTTGATTTGAATTGAAACAATGAAACAAACACAGTAGCACTAGCACACACAAACCGAATTCAATTCTGATATGGCCAATCATATTGCTGTGTATCGGTTTGTTTTGTTCTGGTGAGGGTGGTGCGTGCCTCTTGCCGGTGTGCCCAGACGGATAAGTAGTAGACCGGGGGAAAAAAGTAGACCAGCAAAACGTTGATTGACTGTAGGTCCATTGTGACGTTTCTCTCTCTCTCGATCGATACAAATTATTATAAGGGAGGGTTGAAACAACACTATAGCTAAAAAAGGTTTAAACCGTTAAATTATTCCCCGTCACAACGAGAAATATGCGATTAAAAGGCAGTATCCTCCCCTTTAAATTTTGGTCTACTTTTTCCCGTCTACTTACTATCCGCCACAACAGCCTATGTTGACTAGAACAGAAGTTTGTGACAAGTTAGCAAGTCATCGGTAATAAAAAATGTCTTAAAGACATAAACTATCTGGCTGGGAGTATAAGAAAAAGAGACTTTATAAAGAACAAAAACGCCTCAAGGTTTAAAGGTGATTTTTTATTAGCTGGCCGAGTTGTGGTAGTCTTTTCCTGCATGTGTGTTTATAGGACACCAAATGTATTCTATATGGTGCGTGTGTTTTGCTGACTTGATATTATATTGTGCGAAACCATATTTGTATATTTATCCGATTGTGTGGTAAGCTGTAGCCCAGTGTATGTAAATGTAATAATGGGCATATTGAGTGTTTCCATGTAATGTTGCGGCCATTGTGAGAAATTACTGTTTTATGGGCAGCAGGCAATTTTATGCAATTATAACAAAGTCGGTGGTGTGTTTTACAGACGTGACACGGTAAAGTTGGGATCATCAAAATGCTGATGATCAGAGGCCTCTTATGCAATATCCGTCAGGGCGATTGGTTTACAACCATAGACCCAACAGATGCTTATTTTTACATTTCGGTCCTCCCTACACACAGGAAGTTCCTCATGTTTGTGTTCAAAGGTGTTCCAGTTCCAGGTTCTCCCGTTTGAAATCTCACAGGCACCCCGAACGTTTACCAGGTGCACGGAGAGCACAGGGTATGCGCATGTACAATTACCTGTTATTGTGGATTACGATTGGTTATTGTGCACAGGCACGAGAGAGGAGGCAATGGAGCCCGCGAGTGTAGGGTGACTGGTTTACTACTTCTTGTGTGTAAATTACAATTTATCAATTTTTGTCGATTATCAATTAATTCATAATTAATATTATAATCGATCAAGGTGATGAAGGGTAATTACCTAGCACCACCACACAGAATTTTAGCTTAGGCTAAGCACAGCTCTGCGGGAAACCGAATCAATTTAGCATTAATTTAGTAATGTAATAATTGATGTTTTAGTCTCAATTCTGAAGTAGTGACGTTCTATGTTACGAGAATAAATTATTGTGTGAAAACGAAGATATAACACAACTGGGTTTGAATGCAAAGCAATTCTATTTATTTACTAGTCTAAAACACATTTAAATTAAGGTACTATCAAGAATGACTAAATGATGACATTGATAAACTAAAGTGGTTAGTATCTAAACACACACAGTATAACAGTTAAAATATTGACAAATTATGGTAAGCACAACACAGCAGAAATTAAGGGTTGGCTAGCATTGTGAACGCTCAATGTTATGAAAAGCTTGTGTTTACGTTACTGTGAGAAGAAAGGCGGAGCTGTGACACTGAATAATTGTTGAGTAGTCCGTGGTTTTTGTGGTAAAGTTCTGAATCGTTTGAATAAACGTGGAAAAGAAACGTGGGTTTTGGGTCTTCTTTGACTTCTTATGGTTAGGACAAAGGTGTGCTTGTTCTATCTCGGTGATCCAGCAAGTCCTCTGACTCAGTAGATTTGGTTAAAAGCTCTGAATCATTTCGGAAAACGTTTGGAAGTTGTGAAGTCCCAACGTGGTTTGAATAAAGGTTCCTTTGCTCTGAAGTGGTTTAGTTAGAAAGTTAGAAAGTGTGCAAGGAGTTTTACGGCCTGTAGTGAGGTCAAAGGCCTAAATCCTTTGTTCTGAGTGAGAGTTACTAGCAGACGCGTGGTCAAGGAAGTGGGGGTGCAATTTTTATCCTGTTAGAACGAGATAGCCGACCACGTTCTTACAGATGTTAAAAAGCAATCTTTCCTGGTTGCGACCCTATTTATTGGAAGTATCCAAAGGAGGTTCCCAAAAGGTGGCTGGGGTCACCTGATTGGCCACAGGCCAGTGAATAGATGTGTAAATTATCTCACTGTATGAGATAACGGTTGCCAGCTTGTTTAGCGCAAATCATTTTCTTTCTATTTATACCTGTATGCTTGGAATATGTTCTATATAACGTCTGCAAAGCTTACAAAATGTAAATGTAAACATTTTCATACCAAACATTACCAGGCTGATTATGTTAGTTAGCTTAGAAAAACAATACAAAATATATAATTATTACAAAATAGACACTTGACATTACAATATCTTCATGTTCAATGTCCAACAATTTTGTTGAATGTTCCTTTGTCGAAAGTTTCTTAATTCCAATTTACTAATCCTTAGAGTGGAAGCAGTGTGCTGTTTGGTTTAAATCTCAGGAGTTGTGAGAGGAACAGGCTACCCCCCCGGAGTGTTCACAATGGCCATTTGGGCCTGTTGCTTTGATCTTAACCAGAGAGGGGGGAAGATTCGGTGATTGGTTCCCCTACACGAGTGTTCTCTTGTCCCGTCTAGCCTTCCTCAGTTTTGTTTTGAAAAGAGCTGTCTGGTTCCCTCCCAGTGCGTAACGTTCTTGGGGATAACCATCCGCTCAGTTCTGAATGGCGCATTTCTCTCCCGGTACTGCGCCCAGACCTTTTACAAGTGTCTGGCCGGTTTTCCTCCGTCTTCCGATACTGGCTTGTGGCCAGAGAGTTATACCCCGCGAGGAGGCTGGATTTCAGACCTTCTCTCCCGGGGAGAAATCCCACCCAGAGAGTGGTGTCTGCATCCGGAGGTGGTACAGAAAATTTGGTGTCGCTTTGGAGAAGCGTCCGTCGATCACTTCGCCTCGGCGGCCAGTGACCAGTGTCGCCTTTACTTCTCTCTGCGAGAAGCAGGCGCTCCTCTGGGCGTAGATGCTCTGACACATGCGGGGCCTGCAGACAGGCTGCTTTACGCGTTTCCTCCTACAGCTCTGATTCCGGCCGTGCTGGCCCGTGTGAGGTCACAGAGTCTGTTGCTGATATTAGTAGCCCCTCGATGGTTGACCAAATTTACTGTTGCGTCCGGATTTACTGTCCCAGGTGAACGGCGAGAACCCCTGAAAGGCTGAGGTTGACCACTGATTGGTTACACCACAGGGTGGTTGCCTCTATTCAGAGCACTGGAGCAGCATTCAGTAGGTCTCTGTATGACATGAGATGACGCGTGTTCGATTCCTGGTGCGAGGAGCGGAATTTGGTGTTGTTCCAATGCAACCTGGGGAATATCATATTATTCCTCCAGGGGCTACTGGACAACGGCAGAGCCTTTTCCACGGTCAAAGTTTACCTTGCAGCCTTGTCGGCTTGCCATGTTGGCTTTAATGGAAAGATTGTTGGTTCTCACCCGCTCGTGTCTCGCTTCATGAGAGGTGTACGCAGGCTGCGCCCGGTGTCTAAACCACTCACTCCCTCCTGGGAGCTCGGGTTGGTTCTGGATGGGCTGTCTCGAGCCCATGGAGACTTGCAGTATAAAGGCGTTGTCACTCAAGACGACTTTGTTGTTGACCGTGGCCACCTCCAAGCATGTCAATGATTTACAGGCCCTCTCCGTTCATTCTTCGTGTACGCAGTTTGCCCCCGGAGATGCCAAGGTGACCTTAAAGCCAACCTCAGCATTTGTGCCGAAGGTTCTGAGCATGACTTACACCTGTAACTCTATTGAGGTGCTCCGGCTCCATCCCGATACGGATCTGCACTCCCTGGGGTGTCTGTGCCCTGTACGCGCGCTGCGCTGTTACATGGATAGGACAAGGGGATCCCGTTCCACGGATCAGTAGTTTGTCCATTTTTCTCGCCCTTCCATGGGAAGGCGCTGTCCAAAATCAGACTGGCTAAGTGGTTAGTGCAGGCTATTCAGTTAGCCTATGGAGCAATGGGACGTGCATCGCCTATGGCCATATGCGCACATTTCACTTGCGGAATTGCTGCCTCGTGGGCGCTTTCCAAGGGTGTGTCCGTCTCGGACATCTGTGCTGCGGCTAGCTGAGCTACGCCTCACACCTTTGGATCTTGGTAAAGATTGGATGTGACAGCACCTTCTCTGGCTCAGGCAGTGCTTAGTGTGGGTGGTCAAGAGTGAAGGATGGACCTCCGGTCATCAGGGGTTGTTCGTTGTTCACGACCTATGGGGCATTGTGGTACAATGACTCCCATAGAGAGGAGTCGAACATATAGACTGTAACAGAACTAGGGGTTATGTATATAACCCAGGTTCTAATAAGGAGAGGAGTGAGACTCCTCCCCAAAGTCTGCACTGTCAATAAAGGGTTCTTTAGGGTTCTATATAAAACAGCAAGGTTCTATACAGAACCCTAAGGTTCTATATCCTCTATCAAAGAACCATCTGTCTAAAAAGATTCAATAACACTTCTGTAAGACAAGAAAGAACCTTTTTTTAAAAAAACGGTGCTTAATTCGCACGAGCAGTGTCAACTGTCGTCAGAGTTGGTGACCCTGGTTATCCTGCCGTTATTTCAAACAAAAGGTCGGTGCAAAGTCTGACGGACTTTTTTAAATGGAAATAATATTTATTGATAAATGCTGTTTTCATCATGGTGTTTTAACCGGATAAGTGGCAAGTGTCGATGTTACCTGTTAACGATTATATACCCCTTGGCTTTAAAATTTAAACTAATATGTTACCATGTCAGTGTAACGTTAGCTGTCAGTTAACCTAGCTAACCTAGTTGTCAGTTAACCCAACGGTAACCTACCGTTATTTCCCAACAAAGTAGGTTTGTTAGCTTGGTGAAATAACGTGTGGTTACAGATTTCTATTTTTTAAAAGATTAAAGTAATGAGCCCTATGAGGCCGTGGTTAACAGTGATTTTAACACAGCTAAGGTGCGTTGTTAGGCACGACCATAGAGTCGGCGTCGGCCGGGTTATAATTTAGGAAACACAGTCACGTTCCCCATTTCGGGACAAGTGCTAGTTCGTCTCATAGCTAGCAAGTCAAAGTTGGCATCTTTCACTTTGATTAAACAAGTATTAAATTGGTCGCTTCACATTTTATATTAATCTATTTTCTTTCGGTAAGACTCGAGGTACTTCCTCGAAGTGAGTCACTCTGTTGCTGGTTAAGAGATTGATACAAATTGTTACAAATCTATAGCGAGGCAAATTAACGGTCGATTGGTTAGAATGTGTACAGTCACTCAAAAAGCTACATAGTAAGGGCAGTTTTGATATCACACGTATCCGGCTAATGGAAACAGAATCAGAAATAGCTTTAATGCCAAGTAGCAAAGTAGGTTTACAGGAGTTTGCCTGGGAGTTTTTATAATTTGATATTTTTTCTTTCTTTTCATTTCAGATGACAGATCACTGGACCATTGATAATGTGTGCCAATGGCTCCAAGGCATAAACCTAATTGATTCGAAAGAGTCAATCAGAGGTAATGGAAGCCTTCTACAAATGTCCAGTTTGTGATGTTGTAAAGTTCCAACTGACAAAATACTTGCAACACCTACAGCCACTGCATCATCATCAACCCTTTTTTAACATAATCTGCAATGCAAGAGGAATTATAAAACTGTTCCTAGTTTTAGATCACACATCTATAGGAAACATAGGGCTGCTCTCAGGAGGTCTACAAATAATAATTTTCAGAACATAACTCGATCAGAGGAAAATGAAGAGGACGTGGTGGACGATTTAGAGGACTTGCAGTCAGTCAGGGAAAATGGTTTGCCAGACATAAATATCTTGTTGTTGGGGCTACATAACCATGTGGCACTTTTTATCTTAAACCTGCAAGAGAAACATCTTCTCCCCAAAGTGACGCAGGAGATAGTTGTTGAAAATCTTCAATTTGTTTTGCAATTTTTCCAACAGTATTATGCGGACATAATCAAATTCCACTTGGACCAGTCAGGTTTCAGATTAAAAGACCACGAGGAATTGGACCGTCTACTTTCAAATTAAACTGTCTTTGACTGTGCCTTTGAGTATGTGAAATCTGAATACAAATTGCTACAATTATGCAAAGAGAATCTGCATCTGGTGGAGCCAGTCCAATGTACTTGGAGTTAACAGCAAGGGGAAGGAAGACACTTTCCACTATGTTCCTATAAAAGATGTTTTGAAGTTTTTTTTGGAGAAACAGGAAAGTTTTTTTTCTTTTCAAAGAAGCTGTGAGAAAATCCCAAGTGCTCTTTCGGAAGACTTCATGGATGGTAATATTTTCCAAGCAGGTCCATTTTATGGAGATCCAAGTATTCTACGTGTACATTTATACACAGATGAATTTTAAGTTGTCCATACATAAAACAACCTTCTATTCTACCATTGGAAACCTAAAGTCAAAGTACAAATACCAGTTGAGGCACATACACATGTCTTCTTATATGGCACAAGCTCTTTCAGAGGTATTCCCCAGGGAAAATTCTACGTCCTCTCATTCTTGACCTCAAGAAACTATACACAGAAGGGATTGCGATTTGTGTGAATGAAAAAATTCACAATCTGAGTGGAGCTCTGGCAACCATTTCAGCTGACAATTTATCTGCCCACAACTTGTCTGGATTTACTTGCTGTTTTAACAGTGGACGGGTGTGCAGGTTTTGTATGACTACATACAGTGACTTAAAGGCACATGTAAATGAAGACAATGTGCATATTAGGTCCTCAAATGCGCACAATTACCATCTAAATGCACTCACTGAGTACAGTCAACTGTCAAAGCGGACCTACGGTTAAGCAGTGTTCATTTTCTGTGCTTGAATACTTTGATGTCACCAGAGCATTTCCCCCAGACCTAATGCATGATTTCTTAGAGGGCATTTTACCAATAGTTGTCTGTAAAGTTGTAACTGCATTTCACATTCTAAAGATTGTAACACTGAGTGACATCAATTTAGAGCTGAAAGCATTTAATATCGGAAGGAACGATAGAGGTGACATCCAGCAGAAATTACAACCAAGTATACTGAAGCACAACAAGTCGCCTGGATCAGCGGTACAAAACTGGTGCTTATTCAGGATCTTACCGTTCCTTATTGGACACTACATTCCGGAAGGTGAAATACACTGGAACGTTCATCTCAAGTGCAGAGATTGGAGATATCATCCTCTCTCCCTCCATCAGAAAAGCCTCATTCCTGTCCACAGCTTCCAGATTGGTGAATTCCTCTCCTCCCTCTTGACTGTGTTCCCAGAGACCTTCATACCTAAATTACACTATCTCATTCACTATCCACGTCTGACTTAGAGTTTGGCCAACTGAAACATCTGTGGTGCATGCGATTTGAGGGGAAACATCAGTACTTCAAGAGGTTATCCCACAACACCTGTAACTTCAAGAATCTTTGTTACACCCTCTCCAAGAGACACCAGTTGCGGCAGTGTTGGGAGCTAACATCTCTGGATATCCTTCGGCAGCGCTCATACACTGAAAGTGAACGCCAAGTCCCATTCCGGTCTCTTCCCCTTGATATTCAGGAAGGTATTGCTGTCAAGGGTGGGGTTGAAGATATCCCAAATGAGGAAAAACTAGGAGTTGTTAGCTCTCTCTTGACTAATACCATCAAATACAAAGTAGATGACATCATCATAATTGATGTGGTAAAGGAGGACATTTCCATCTTTATAAAAATTGCTAAAATTATCCAGTTCAGGGCTCTCTGGATGATCTTAGGAAAGCTACTGATATCCAATAAGTACAACAGCCACTATCATGCCTTTTTTTTGGAGGACCTGAAGAAGTGGGTTGTAGTTAGGCCAGGGGATGAAAAAGAGTACCATGCTTTGGACACGTATGATCATGATGACAATTTGTCCTTACACTTCATCATAGTGTATATGTACAGTGGTAAGCCCTATTTATTCCTGCAATTGTCTTAATGAAATGTAAAAAGCAATTTTGACTATTAAATTCTTACCTCAACAGAACAGCAAATTGATGGGGAAACTCTGCTGGGATTAACAGAGAATGGTGGAAAAGCTTTTCCCTGTGATGAAACACCAGATCATGTTTTTGAGAGAGTTGGAGAAGTTGCGGAACACCTCATCTCTGGCCCAGTAAGTATAGCATTATTATGATTAAAGGAAATTTGTTGACATGAAAGTCCAGCATGAATCATGGAAATTATGTTTTATCTTCCCATAGACAAAATCAATTATCTTAAATTCTATCAGGAGGTTCCTTACATATGCCTACTTTTGTTTTTGCTGGTTCAATTGGTTCATTGTAATGTTTTATATTTTGTAATGTAACCTACGATTTATATTGTGTATAGTAATGTTTATTGTGCAACTACTTTTTGATGAGCAATACAGTCATACAATTTGAAACCACCTCTCTATTGTCTTTTTCTTCAACTGACAATAGGTTGTTAGGGCAGAATTAAGAAAAATGTGGTCAGCCAAGGCACTAAAATCAGGATATTGATTGAACCTTTAAAAGGTTTTATATAGAACCATTTTGTTTAGCAACAAAGAACCCCAAGGGTTCTTTTAAATTAACCATCTGAAATTGTTCTATGTAGAACCTTTTGAGGGTGCCATATATGAATCAAGCTATGGTGTATGGTCTCTTTGCTTTGTGTGAATGACATTTTTGTCTTTGGCCAAATCAATTTTTGATTGACATCGAAACAAGATGTATGGTGTCAACCAAATCATGAAAATACTTTGAGAAAAAAAATTACTTGTAACAAATTAGAGCACTTTTTAAAAGTTAGTTCAAAGTACCATTTCAGTGTAGACTGCTTCGTCTGCAAACGTTAGTTTAGCAACAGTAAACTTCATCATGTTGATAATGTATATTTCCGCTGGAATTTGCATCTGGTGTCTGCACTATGTTCTGCGGCCTACTTCGCAGCAAACGAAGCGCAAATGTCATATCAGGTGAAAGCGGCTTCTTCTGTATTCTGTAGTGAAAAAAGTGGTAAGGTAGCACAATTTTGCCACCATGGCCACTGCTAATTTCGAGCCCTGACAAAATAAACATATGTATAGATATATATAGAGAAATATATATACATATGCATGCATAAATACATGCATTATATATATATATATATATGTACAGTATACATACATACATACATATAGAGAGATATGGATAGATGGAAAGAATTGAGGGGGCACGTTTGAATGGGCACGACACCTCTGCATTAAGGTGTATTCCTTTGGCGTAAAGGACAATTTTTGCCTTATTCTTTCAGCGGCAACCATGGCAGTGTTAAGCAGTTCTTAGATCATCAATAAACTAGAATCTTAATATTAGTAAATGTGTGATAATTATCTATAAATTCTTTCTTCAAGATTAATAAATGTGCAATTTTTTATTTATCTAGGCATTAGTAAATGATGAGTGAATTGTTACCAGATGATATTCTTATGTTGTCAGTATTGAAGGATTACTAAGTATGTTATTTATTGTTTATCTAGGTCTTGGTAAATTATTAGTAATGTATGCACAAACTAATACTAAATGATCCAAGAATGTTGTAATTCAGTAAATATGTACTCTAATAGTTAATAATAATTCTAAAAGCGGAACAGACTGACATGGTCACCAATATCCGTTTCACACAGAAAACCCTACCCGGGTCTTACCCTGGTCATTGAACATCGGTTCGACCGCGTGGACCCATTCAGACCGCACTTTGGTACAGGTGTTGAAGACCCGCGTCGCCACCATTCACACACACGACCCGGGTCTACATGTTACATCTTTGTACGTCACTACTGAACAGATGCATTACGTTCCTACGTCATTGAAAGTGGACGTTTCTACCATTGTTATTGTATTTGGTTGATGGAGTGAGGATTGCGGTACACAGTCATAGACCCATTTACTAGTTAATAAAAGGATTCACCCAGCGTCCTCAATTTACTGCAAAACTAAGTCCCTTTTCCTGTTACTCTGCATTGATTCATTTGTCTTATCAGATAATGATCAGCTTCCAATTCATAATTTACTAATGCCAAAATAAATTCTAAATTACAGTAACTCATCTTCTAGAAATTATTTATTAATCATTATCACACATTTACTAATAATGAGATAATAGTTTATTGATGGTCTAATAACTACTTATTACTGAAAGTTATTGTAAAGTGAGACCCCACATGCAGATACAAGCCCCATGCAGCTCTACCAATGAGACCGATAACCATATGCGGTCGAAGCATATACATTAATAACTCTGTAGACTTTGACGAATAGATTTTTTTAAATGTCATTTAGCTTTACATTGAGATGGGCTTGTGAATTTAAATATAAACATTACATTAAGATATGAGATGAAGTATGCTGCACTACTGATCATACAATATGTAATAAGCACTATGCTACTGATTAAAAAGTCTGCTTTGGTGTTTTAGTAAATCTGAAAATAAATGTTTCAATAGCATGTAATAACAATAGTTCGATAAGACGTACAATGTAATGCTAATGATAAGCACTATCAAATATATCTGCTGCAGCCTATAGTTATATCCACTTACGGTTTCTGATATACAGGAGGCAAGTGCAATTGAATGATACATGTAGTTTTAGTTCGTCTGAATTTAGATATAGACGTTCAATTAAAATATATAACCCCTCAATACATACAGTTTTATGATATGCACCATTGATTAAATATCCACTACTCACTCGTTTGTCATACATCTACAGAACAGTATTCTACATAGCATTTTACAAAGACAAACAATTCATCCCTTTCTAAAATGTCAAGGGCCATTTAGCTATGTGAGAAGAAAGAGAACTTTATTTGTGAACCATAAAGCATTTATTAAAACAACTTTAACCAATGGGACTTTAGTTGTGCCCCTCACCACTCTTCTTCCAAGTAGTGTTGATTTGTTCTATTAAATTCCTCCTGCTCACTGAAGAAAAAAGGAAAGTTGGAAAGAAAATGGTTACCTTGTGTCAATGACAAGTACTTTTAGAAATTTCTCCTATGCCTCCAGGGTAAAGTTAGTAACGCTGTTAACTTACAAAGATAATACTGCGTTGGAGATTACAATGCATGGTGCAATAACGTAAAACATTGAAATCACGAGAAATATTGCAATAAATTGATAAACCCTAAGCTAGTTTCTAACCAACGTTACGGGATTGCTGAACAACAATAACTTAAGCAAATCAATTAGTATACCTCTTAACTAGTGTAGCTTCAGCTTCTTTTTCTTCTCCGTTTTCTTCTTTTTAGATTTATTGGCAGTTGGCAAACCAGTTCAAGGTGCATTACCGCCACAAACTGGACGATAAGTATACTACTAGCCTAGTAACAGGGTCTTAAAACTGCATGGGGCCTATATCTGCATGTGCTCCAGGTTTGCAGCCTCACCCTTCTCCCAAAATGGTAGATTCTAACGAAGTCTAGCATCAGATACCATCGCGCAGTGGTGAGATTTAAAATGACAAATTGAGGTTATTAACGATAGACATATGGGAATATTTAATTGTCACTGTTTTAAGAATATATGCTTAAACCAGTCCATCAGTCATTTGATAATAAATAAAACTTTTTTTATGAAACTGCTTAAATTAAGGATTTTTTCAATTTATAACAAAACCTACGACTTTTGGAAGCTAACTGTGAATTAGCAACATCTCTGTAGATATTAACACTTTCATGTTTTGAAACCAAGTTTAAGTTTTGAATGACTTAGACAAAGACTCAGACCAACTAAAACGTTATATTTGTGACAATTCAAACAGTTTCAAAACGCTACACAGCACGTTTTTCTTCACCGCTGCGTGATTGTGCTGTTCTGGTTGTCCTGCCTACAGGGAAATATGGAGCATGTACTTACTTAGCAACTGCAAATACAGTTGTTGCAATGGTGACATTTTGGTTCCTGATTGCTGCATCTATGATGATTGGGTCAAAGGTACCCTCCCAGACAATAGGTGCCAGCCATGGGGTAACTGTTAAAACATCGCGCCGCCTGCATAGAACATTATAATTTGGGTTTAAAGAGTAACCAGTCGCCGGAAAAAGTTTTCTGATGCAAGAAATTATTTAGTCTTAACTAAGTGCAAAACAAAATCCAGCCTAAAAACAGATTTTATTGTAAAGATCCTGACTAATATACTTCTTAATCAAATCGGAATTGCATAATTTGATCGCAATCCAGGGTTGAGAGAAGACCATAACAGATTTCCCATATAGAAAAGAAAAACGTAGCACGATGTGCATTGAATGTCCAGACAGACAATTCTACAGTGGCCCTGAGAGGCCAATGCACTTCAACTTCAGAAAACACATGCAAATAGACAAAACACAAATAAATTAAGAAAACAACTGCATCAATTTGATAACACATGAGCAGCATTTACAAAACGCGCTGCAAATACAAAAACACAACACATTACAGAAACAGGCTGCAAATACAAAAACACAACACATTACAGAAATGCGCTGCAAATACGGACAACACTACACATTACAGAAATGTGCTGCAAATACAGGCAACACAAGGGAAATGTTTCCAGAGGACACCTAAAAGTGACAAGGATAACACAAGAACAAAGGACCTCCGTTGTGTTGTCTGGATTTGCACCACATTTCTGTAATGTGTTGTATTTTCTGTGTTTGCAGCGCGTTTCTGTATTGTGTTGAGTTTTTTGTACTTGCAGAGCTTTTCTAAACATGTCTTGTCAAATTGATGTAGATGTTTGCTTAATTTGCTTGTGTTTTGTCTATTTGAATGTGTTTTCTTAAATTGCAGTGCCTTCGGCCTCTCAGGGCCACCGTACAATTCTGCCACACCCACACGATTGCAATTGCTACCAGAATTAATTTTTTCCAAATTATACAGAAGCTGTGGCTACTTCTACTGGCAGTGTCTGGTTTAAGGACTGTTTCTGGTTCGTCCTAGTGTTGGTGCGAGTTTGTTCTTATCATTAATACTAATACAAATACTTACAATGGCTCCATTATCTTTGCTTGTGTGGTCTCCAGCCTGAAACAGTGAATGTGATTGTGATCTCCCATAGGTTTCCAGTGAAATGGCTAGCGTTGTAAAAATATTGTAACATTTTGTTCCTGTTCAAAACTGCTAAGAATTACTATGAGTTGGAGAGGTGGTGTTCTTATAAGGCTTACATTACTTACCCATGTTTCAGCACAATCTTCTCTGAGCTTATTAGCAATCCCAGCTTTTGAACTGACAGAGAATCACTGAAAAAACCACAAAGCATTAGGATTGCTATTTTTTACATAAAATTGGCAACTGTGAAATAATTCCAAATTAAATTGTAAACCATACATATCTGTGGCCAAACTAGGGGGCAGACGTACACATTTACAGTTTAGGCCATATAACAAAATTTCCTAGGCCATAGGCGTAGATATAGGGCGGGAAGGTAGGAAATGTCCCTACCAATGCTGAGGAACCACTGAATTGTCCCTACTAATAATCTAGTACATGGTTTTCGTTTTTTATCCACTCTAGTGACCCCACAAAAGGGTTAACAGTAAACGTCTTTGACATTTCCCCTCCCACCTCCACCTAAATAAATCGTTAATTTGTTTGGTTTAGCAGAGAGTCGCTCATATAAATCGTGCAATAGTCTGATGTTGAACTCCCGCGACAATAAGAAAGCTGACAAGGCGGAAAACCTGGACAGGAATGTGATTTGTGAGCTTGTGGTCGTCAGCACGACATATTGTTTACATTAATAAATCTTATAATCACATTATGAAAGTACAATGCAGTATATTACATTACTAGTAGTCTACTGTTGAAAATAGTTTGTATGTTTGTATGTTGGCCGGCAATAAACTACAACTAGAGAGCTCGATAGATAGCCAAGTAGATAAAGAAATTGACTAGCAGTTGGAAGATTGCCAGTTTGAATGCCAGGTCAGAAGCCACAATTAAAAACTTTTTATGCAAATGGCCCAAATCTTCACATACATGTATACATATACAGTATATAGACTGTATAAATGCGGCAAGGTTTGATTATTCATCTGCTGCACTTCTTTCTGAACAAATGAGGTGATGCCTTGGCAGAGGTAGTTCAGGCAGGCAACTCAGATGCAGCATTTATCCCATTGAACTATAAAAAAACTGGAAGCCGCAAGCCTCACGGATTCAATGCAACGGCGTTGAAGCCAAAAACGTCTTTCAGAGACTACTTCCGGGACCGAGTCCATGCATGCAATGCGCATTCTCATGACCAGTACTGCCGGTTGGCCACTCTTTGCTGCTGTAGTAGTGATGGGAAGATCGGTTCATTTTAATGACTTGGTTCTTTAACTCTCGTTCAGTAAAATTAACTACTCTTTTTTCAAGTCTTTTCGATCGGGGGGGTGGGGGGTAATGCATTTGAACTGATGTGTAATAATCCAAAAATCAATAACGATCACTTAAGAACGTAGTCATAATTTAAGCATTTTACTCATTTCTGTTTCCCGCCCTGTCTTTCGAGTCTTTCGTTCACTTTTCACGTGACTGCTACACTGCAAGGCTTAGGGAGTGTGACTAGTGGCTGTGGTGTGATTTTACTTATTTAACATATTTTATACAGCACGTTGTTGCTAAGTGCAAAAAGTTAACAAGGACAACATGAAAATAAATAAATAGGCTACATGTTAAAGTTATATCAATATTACATCAATGGTTCCAAGATTTTTTGGCTAAATACAATACATCCCGTTTCAGTAAAGTAGTATATTGCAACTGCTTTTAGGTGACTAAATTGTCATAGTGAGTCAATCATAACTATGGCGAACTAAACATTTCTCTTTTCTACGCCGAGTATCTATCACGTGAAAATTGAACGAACGAATCAGACCCGAAGACCCATTTGAGGGGTGAACTAGGGCTGAACGATTTGGGGAAAATATCTAATTGCGATTCTTCTGACAGATATTGCGATTGCGATTTGATTTGCGATATATATATATATTTTAAGTAAAGCTTCGGTTCAATATTCACTGTGTAATATATTTAAAACGTGATGGAGCATTACCACCTGAGATACCATCAAAATATTACCTGCACTATATTTTAGTGCAAGAATCAGAACTGAAAATATATTAATTGATTTCAACAATGAATATATTTTTTTTTTATATTGGCATAGAATGTAGAACAATCAAACAGAACAATTACCTTTAAAGCTGTCACTGTTAAGTAAGTTAAATAAAGCACTAAAACAAATCTAGAAAATAGGACCTTTCTTTAAACGATCCCCTGCCTGAAACACTGGCTGCCTGCGCACGGTGTAAGAGAGGGAGCGAAGGAGAGAGCTGCCCGCTCTAATCTGCGATTACTCAAAGCAGAATGCATGGGAATAAATGACAGTTTAATAGATTTGTAAAGATTTCTTAAGTTTTCCTTGATGGTCTGAATAGGTAGCTAGATTTGTTGCTAGTTGCCTTTTAGAAATAAAGACAGTAGGACAGTCTGAAATTGCTAAATGTAGCGAAAGACGCTAAAGTGAAAAAAAAAAAGTCCTTGGGTTTCGTGTCCTTGTTGGTGCGCATATACGTAGTTGCATTAGGCCACTTCTGATTGGTGAGCATGACTTCCACATGAACAGCACGGCACTTCTGATTGGTGAGCATGACTGTCACACGAGGATGGCATGCATTTGTATAAGCATTGACTGTTTTAACCCTAATTAGACGAGCAAACTTAAATCGCAGCCTTTGCGATTTGCTAACTGCATTGTCTCAAATCGCGATTTCGATTTGAAATCGATTAATCGTTCAGCCCTAGGGTGAACTACTCTTTTCTCTTTCCTGTACAGAGCCTATGGGGCTGTCACGTGAAAATTTAACTAACAACTCAGACCCAAAGACCCAGTTGAGGGGTGAATTATTCATTTCTGTTTCCTTTACTAAGCCTATGCTGAACAAAACGAATGAATGACTCGAACACAACTGTTGTTGCGCATGCACGACCAAAATGAATAAATCACTTTGAGACTACTCGTTAGTCATTCCAGAGTCATTTTAAAGATTTGTTCAAAATGAACGAATCGTTCATGAACGACACATTACTATGCCGTAGTCCACATACACTTCTCATGGCAAAATAGATCGATGGCTGAAACACTTATTAGCCCTTTTGATGTAACTGCACATTTTCAACTAATTTAGAATGCACCTCTGAACATGCAGTACAGTAGCCTACAACATTTTGTAGAGAAATGAACGCATTTTAGGATAAATAAACACATTGTAAAAAAGCATTTATGTCATCCCATTACAAATGTAAACTTTACACAAGCTTGTCATGTCAGATTTGCCGCAAATAGGAAAAAGAAGACAATGATGGCAACTAGAAAACAGCTATAGCTGGCAATACAATTGTTTTACAAATTTGGTTATATAAAGGTTTACTGTTAAATTAGTCATGCATCTACAGCATTGAATTTGATAAAAAATCTATATTGAGTCGTAAGCGATACATTAAAACCCATGACACGCATTTTGCTTTGGGTGGGGTAGCTTTATCTCTATACTATGAAGTCTGTAAATGTATGCAATGCATAGGGGAAGCAGCTTCAATATCTTCAAATTCATTTAAATGCAGTCTGGGTGTTGTTTATTGCAATGAGGGGAGCGTTAGAACTTTGGTGTAGGCCTAGAGAAATGTATTTAAAGCCTGACAATGTATGTACAATTCAGTTGGTGCCGGTAGACACACTCGGTTTTATTCTACGCCGAATAAAACCTACTCTTCTGAAACTTTGGCCTTTGACTTCCAGTATTTTGTATCTAGGGTTGTAATCTCATCATCATCATCATCATCTTCATCCGCTTTGTCCGGGGTCGGGTCGCGGAGGTAGCAGTTCCAGCAGGGCATCCCAAACTTCCCTTTCCCGGGCCACATTAATCAGTTCTGACTGGGGGATTCCAAGCCGTTCCCAGGCCAGTGTGGAGATATAATCCCTCCACCTGGTCCTAGGTCTGCCCCACGGCCTCCGCCCAGCTGGACGTGCCTGGAACACCTCCCTAGGGAGGCGGCCAGGTGGCATCCTTACTAGATGCCCGAACCACCTCAACTGGCTCCTTTCTACGCAAAGAAGCAGCGGCTCTACTCACAAATGGCTGAACTTCTTACCCTATCCCTAAGGGAGATGCCAGCCACCCTCCGGAGGAAACTCATTTCCGCCGCTTGTATACGCGATCTCGTTCTTTCGGTCATGACCCACCCTTCATGACCATAGGTGAGAGTAGGAACGAAGATAGACCGGTAGATTGAGAGCTTTGCCTTCTGGCTCAGCTCTCTCTTCGTCACAACGGTGCGATAAAGCGACTGCAATACCGCACCCGTTGCTCCAATTCTCCGTCCCATCTCTCGTTCCATTTTCCCCTCACTCGAGAACAAGATCCTGAGATACTTGAACTCCTTCACTTGGGGTAAAGACTCATTCCCTACTTGGAGTAGAAAAGACACACATTCTTCTAATTGAAAAGACACAACACTATCAAGGCTTAAAATTAACTTTGAAATCCTAAATTAATTTACCCAGCTGCCCGATGCCACGAGCATGCCCTTCAGCACCCGAGCCTGAGCGTTGTGACGTCGAATATAGCACTTAATAAAGATTTTCTTTTGTAGCCTGTGTATAAAATAAAGGAAAAATGTAGGCTTGATCATTTTAAAAAATTTCGGGGCTTATAGGTGAGGCTCAATTTCACAGATTAATGACTTTAGAAATTGTGTTTAGAGCGCCAGTCAATGGACAAAAATTACGTCTGGAACCCGCACTCCCCCTTCTCAAAAAAGGAGAAAGCATTTTAGCTTCAACTCTGACTGAGTCGTCGCAGCCTTGATTTATCCAGTCATATCAATCAACCAGTTGCATATGCTCAATAGTTTAACACGGCCTACTAAACCGCAGTCACTCACCACACATGCTCCTACAACTGCTCGCTCACTGCTGCACCACACCATACTTCTGCTCGGTGCTGCACAACACTATGCTCCTGCTCTTGCTGCTTGCATCATATGAGTTTGAAAACAATAGCTAATTTTGTTACGATTTCCGCATATATCAGTTCGGATGAGAATTAGGTCCTTTGAAAGTGGAGGAAATAACGTATCCAGTTATCTATACTTGAACTTTGCTCCCATAGTATCACCGTGCAAACGCTCATGCCTAAGTATGATCTGGCTTGAGCTTTGTAAATTCATATCATTCTCGGTTGGCGTACTGTACGTCTCATGGGATCCAGAAGCATGTTGGAGGCTTCCAACTCCCCAATTCATCTCCAAGTTCAGCGCTGCATTTGGGTCTACCGTGGTACCACAGTGCTCAAGGATCGCCTGCAGAGACCAAGAGGTTTTCTCCCAGGGAAGTAATGGCCATTGCCCTTTATTATAAACGTTTCTGTTTACTACCGGGAATGGGTGTCGTAATCTTGCGCGTTCCAAGTAGCTACGCTGCCAAATGTGTGGGTTATGGAGATCGAGCTAAATTTATGGTGTGTGTGGTAGTAACTTTGTGTAAACAAACACCGCATGATTTTGTTTCATGTGTGCTAAAGAACATTCAATGAAATGATTGGACATTGAGAACGAGAAGAAATTTTAATATCAATGCATTTCTAATAATATACAGTGCTGTGCATAGGTTTTAGGCACAGGATGCTGTTTTGAAGGTGAAGGGTGGTCACACCAAATGTTGATTTGATACAGATTTGCTTTGCCCTCATTTTATGAATTGATAAGAAATAAACAATTAACATTTATATATATATATATATATATATATATATATATATATATATATATATATATATATATATATATATATATATATATATAATAAATATTTTCCTAACTTTAAAGACTTCACACCTGCCTAAAAGTTTTGCACAGTACTGTATAAATTGTGTATTTGTATTTCTTAATGAACTGACAGTCAGCCTAGTCATATTTGGTATCAAAATGTTCACAATGACATTTTGTAAGCTTTGCAGACGTTATATATAGAACATACTCCAGGTGTACAAGCATAAATAAAAACCAAACGACATGGTAAGGTAAACTGATATTCAACTGACAAGACTAATTTACACCTCTGCTCATTTGCATGCAGCCAATGAAATGACCCAGGCAACCTTACCTACACCCCTTTCTCAAACTAGCTTAAATAGGGTTCCTAAACAGGAAGCCTTTGCTTTTTAGAACCTGGTCGGCCACCTCGTTCTAACAGGATAAAAATTGCACCCCGCTGTTCTTGAACCACGCTCCACGGACAACTCTCAGAACAAAGGAAATAGGCCTTGGACCTCACTACAGGCTGAAAAACTCCTTGCAACATTTTCTAACTTCACCACTTCAGAGCAAAGAAAACTTAATTCAAACCACCTTCGGGACTTCACAACTTCCGACGTTTATTCAAACAATTCAGAGTTTTAACCAAATGTACGTGAGTTGTAGGATCGCTGGATCACCCAAACTGAACCAGCGCAACTTTGTCCTCCTTACCAGAAGAGGTCAATTACCACGTCAAACAAGATCCAAAACCCACGTTTCTTTTCCACGTTTATTCAAACAAGGAACTAACTTTCAGAACTTTCAAACTTCACAACTTCCAACATTTATTCAAACGATTCAGAACTTTACCAAAAAAGAAAAAAACACGGACAAAGAAGATTATCTTTCCCTACTCTCCTGCAGGCTTGATAAATGACGCTCTGCAGGAAAGACTTACCTTTTATACCTTTGTCCTGAGATTAAACCAATTATGGTTTTTCAACACACTTTACTTTTGTGTTTTCCTTTTCAGCCACAGCCACTGGCCACTAATTTCTGCTATATCTGATATAGCTTTTATGGTCTGGCGCAATTCTTTGCCGCAGATCCCTAACTCCTTAAGTAGTTTGGTTGTTGATATTGCCACAAATCCACGGCATCCAACTTCCACAGGACACACCTTTGTTCTCCAACCTCGCTGTTCTGCCTCAGCTTTCATAGCGTAGTTTCTTTCTTTCGTATGCCTCGTCTATTGCTTCTTCCAACGGGACTGTTAGCTCTATAAAATAAACAATTTGCTGTGTGTTGGACCAGAGTAATAAAAATTGCAAAAAACTGTTAAACCTATAGTAAATTGTCCTGACTGAAGTACACTACCACTTAAAAATATAGGGTCATCCAGAAAATGCCATCCGTCAAAACTAAACTTTATTCATCAAATTAGTTGTAAAATAAAATAATATATAGTCAAGACATTAACAAGGTTTGAAATAATGTTTCTTACTTCAAATTATCCTTTTTGTCCTTAAAACTTAGCTTTTGTCAAAGAATCCTCTTTTGGCATTCTAGATGTCAATCTGAATAAATTACAACCCATGCTTCCTGAAGCACCTCCCACAAATGGGATTGGCTTGATGTCTTACGTACTATAAGTGGAATGATAGCCTTCCTTATACAAATCTCCCACTTTACCTGCACCAAAGCACCCCCATACTATCACATTTTCTCCACCATGCTTGACAAAAGGAATCTCCCAAATGTTTGTCTGTGTGATCCAAACACCTCAAACTTAGAATTGTTTGTCCATAAAAAAATCCAATCTTCCCCTATCCAATGTCTGTTATTCTGCCCATCTTTTCCTAATATTGGCCAATCTCAGATATGGCTTTTTCTTTGCTACTCTGCCTAGAAGGCAAGCATCCATGAGTTGCCTCTTCCACGTTGACGTTGAAACTTGTGTTTTTTGGATACTATTAAAAGCAGCTGCCAGCCGGAGACCTGTGAGGCGTCTGTTTCTCAAACTAGAGACTGATGCACTTGTTTCCTTGCTCAGTTGTGCAACACGACCTCCCACTTTTCTTCCTATTCTAGTTAGATCCAGTTTGCGTTCTTCTGTGAAGGGAGTAGTACACTGTTATGTCCCCCACTGTGTTGTGTGTGTGTATGGGTTGTCTTGTGTTCTTTTCCGTTTTCCCCTTCACTATCCTTCCTACTTGCAGGTGGCCGCTTCCCATTGGCTCCCCTATCCATCAATCATCATCACCCCATCCACGGACGGACCAATCAGGAGGCGATCCGTCTTATTCAAAAACCCTTCAGCCGGTTTCCTCCCAGAGAGCAGACACAGCCTTTGTCAGGAGAGAGACGTGTCTTTGAGGGTTCATTGCAAATACCGTGTTAGTCGGCTTTGAAGTGCTCGTTCTCCTTGTGAGCTGTTTTGGGTACTGTCCTTCGTGTTTCCGGGTTGTTTGTTTAAATTCCATCTTGTGTTGTTGTACGTCCAGTCTGTCTGGCGTTAAGTGTGCGTACCGATTACTGCTGTTTGTTGTATGAGAGCCTCCTCTCGTCAATAGTTTTTGGTCTTTGTACAGTACAGTTATTGTTTTGATCCTCCTCTTTGCTCCCGTTTGGGACCGGTGTGATTCTGTTCCACCCCAATTTATTATTATCATTTGTGTTTCCCTACCCGTACTCGGTATGGTGATTTCTTTTGGTGTTGATCACAGGAGCACGGCTAGTTTAGACGCCCATGGGCTTACTTTTTGCATCACGTAGTTTACCCTTTTCTAGCTCAGTAGTTCAGGAATGTGTGCCACTCCCTGTACTTTTTCATTTATTTAGTTTTGGTTAGGTAGCTAGGCTGTTTATTTCTTTCTTTAGTTTTGGCACCGTTCGGTTCGATCCCGTGCAAGTTAAACCTTTGTGATCTCTTATAAATTATCATTGTTACACTGTCCTTGAGCCTCCCGTGTGCTTGCATTCACCCATCTCCCTCACTCCCTGGGAAGTGTCCGTCCCTATTCCCCCTAAAGCAGCCGTTTTCGAAAAAGGGTTGTAACAGAGACCACGTTTCTTGGCAATTTCTTGCATGGAATAGCCTTCACTTTTCAGAACAAGAATAGACTGACAAGTTTCAAATACATATATATCTATATATATAGATATATATATATATATATAGATATATATATATATATACACACACACTGTATATATATACATACATATTATTTACAGAGTTGTCAGTATTGCAAAAGCAATCACAAGGGCAGTAGAGGAAATTGTAATGTGTGTGTTCATGTAAAGAAAAAACTTCTGTTGCTTTCTGAACGTGTGTCCCCTGTTTGCTAGAGGGAGTGGAAAACAGGAAACCACTGAGACAATAGTTTCAGTTACCCTCACCGTGACTTGCAAAAATAGGAACCACCAGAATGGGTCAAACAGAGAATATACACAAAAACATATGTAAGGAGATGAGAGACTGTCTCTCGTCGACTCATTTGACAAACCCTTACGCTTTGTGTGGGCCGATCATGCAGCAGAAGTAAATAAAGCTATAGCTTGAATCGAAACCTCGAATTTTAGTCCATATTATTCTTAAAATGTTTTTCCACTGCAAAAGTAAAGATGTTCATGTCCTTCAATACTTTTTTCAAGCATTTGTACTTTCCTCAAGTGTTTCCATTTTGGGAGATTTTGTTTCCAATGTTGTGGCTGAACTATGGGTATGGGTATAATATAACTAAAACAACAGAAGTTTAAGGCTTTGAAATATATTATGCAAATCACTGGTCCCCATAATAGACACAATTATTGAGATCTGTGCTGAACTTTGAATTTGAGAGGACAGCGTTATGTAAATTTTTTAAGTATTTTTAAAAGCAGGTACTTTTGTACTTTGACTCAAGCAGAAATTTAAATGGAAGACTTCTATTTTTAGTGGAGTAAAATTTAGAAAGAGTATCTGTACTTTCACTGAAGTACAGGATGTGTGTACTTCGACTGAAGTACAGGATTTGTGTACTTTGTCCACCACTGAAAAATGGCCTGCATGCCCATACTGTCAAACCTGTAAACATAGTCTCGAACAGTGGTACATGAGACCATAGAAACAGTGTCTGAAAGGGGGTGGCGATAAAATATTTCATCAAGATATAATGTGGTTCATGTTCCAGGGTCATCTTTGGATCTCTTTAATATGGAAATGATTGTCATGATCTAAACATGGAATATTGTTTATCAGTGATCATAAAACTATGCATTAGGAGTAAGCTAAAGCTTTAGGGTACTTTGTATCGCAATTCATATTTCATGTTACTGATTTGAATTGTCACATGTTTGCATCGCAATGTAACTGCCTCGCGAAGTATCGTTACATTCGTAATTGTAAGTGTTATATGCTATATTTTTAAAACACGAAAAGCCTGTGTTGCAAGTGGTGATGTATTTGACCGTCGTGTCTAAGGATTTGAAAAATTATTGTCATGTTCTGAAAGTAGTGCCAAAGTCATTGTAAAAAACTGTAAGTCTGCTGTAGTACCTTTTCTTCATCTTGGACTCCACCCTGTAGCCTTTGGATTCCCACCTACATGCCACAAGAGTCAGAGAAACAAAACAGGGACTCCATGTTATTGACATGCCACATGATATTCAAAATAAATGTTTTAAAATCAATAGTGTGGCAAAAATTACAAATATGACTTATGTGCAGGTGCTTGTCATTGTTGTCGGCAAATGGGTCATTGAGCTCATTTTTGCCCTTACAAACAACAAAATCTAAATCAACATGCCCGCCCAGACATGAGGGTCCTGCCCACATCCAGCCAGGACCAGCATTTCACTTCCCCACCACAGTTCACAGCTAACAACCCATTTCCTAATGGTCGTGACCAAGGCAACTACTAGGACAGCAGAGAGACTAAAGTAACCATTTTACCTTTGATCACAGACAAACCTGGAGAGGACACATACCCCACATTTAATGTTTCAGACCAGCCTTTGCCATTTCTGATAGATACAGGTGCTACTTATGCAACCCTCCAAACTTATGCATTACCAATGCACCTGTGTCTGAATGAAATGAGCCATATCTGTAAACACTGTGTGACTGGCATTCCAACTGTATGTCTAATAATCTTACTTTACCTTAAACCTAAAACTCAATGCAACTACCTATTGCTCCGCTGATAAAATGTCACATTTCCAGATATGCAAGGATTATTGAACGTTCATGATATTACAAACAATGCCAGTGACTTAGTTGGTGCTTGGGGCCGTTGCTTTCTCTCAATTACACATTGGGACTGTTCAATTGTTTTCATTGGATCTCACATAGTTCACACATTCGATCAGGTTAACATTACTTCACATATTTTAATTGATAGTCCATGTAACGAATCAGAGGACTGTCAGTCACACATAGATTCTAGTAGTAGTTTCTGATCTACTCCAGATATGCCTACTTTGGGAAGGAAGTCATTGCTGTGCATGTCTCCTTCTCCCCTCAGGCAGTGCTAAATACACAGCCTTACCCACCATCTGTTATTGTTTTCTGTACCTCAAGAATTTCAGCCCGAGGCAGTAGGTGATGTGTTGCAGCAAGGCTTAAACACAGAGCTGGGTGGAACCTGACATAGTGCTTAACAACCAGTGTATTCAAGTATCAGTTGTTGAAGACTAGTTTCAGTTAAACTTGGCTCTTTTATTTCTGCCACTTTTGGCAGACTGGTTAATCCTAGGGTATTTTGCCTATTGGATTTGTGGATTCACCCTCACTGTACAGTCAAGTAGTCTCTATTATCTACGAGGGGCAATTTAGTTTACAGCCAGCAGTAACCACATAAAACATACAGTAAAAAATAGACAACATTTACAGAGTAAAAAATAAAAATCACATTGAGATATTTAAAAGGCCAATGACCGCAGAGACAAATGTTTTTAAGTCCATTGGTCCTGCATTTTGGCAACTTTGTATCTGTGGCCTAATAGAAGCAACAAAAACTCCTTGGACAGAGGGTGGATAGAATCAGCCAGGATTGACTGAGCCTTATACAAGTCCTGACCTTGTGTAAATATGTGAAGTCATTCAATGTAGTGCCTGCAATTTTGCTGCAAAAAAAAAGTTTTGTGCTGTACAAAAAAGTTGCCTATAGTTGCTTTAAATACAAATAAATGTTTAATTATAATTTTTATACCGTATTCGGCTCCACCCCTAGCAGTCACGCAAGCACGCATGTGGCCATGCCACTCCTTATTTGTCCTCACTTCACATAACATCATGTCAGCAAAAGTTGTGAGTTTGAATTTGGGATGACTTTGAATATGACGTGACACTCAAGCCTATATACTTTTTTGTTTCATACTTACCCATAGAGTTTCCATAGTGAAGCATAAGTACCAAGCATACTCACAGGAGAAAAGCAGAACTTCATTATGTCGAACAATGCTTACGCAGTTAGATTCGAGTCAATGTAATGCATACCTTGACCTCATCATTACTAAGCTTTTACGAAGATTTAAAAGTATAAGGGATACTGCTGGTTTTTTCAGCGTGATTTGGTCAAGCACACGTGTGTCAGCAAGACAATGAACTATATGAGAGGACAAACAAATGTATAATTTGTAACGGGGCCAGATGTAGTGAAGTTGCACTACTTCTGTGTTTTCTTTTGTAGGGATTTAGCAGTTTTAATGCCATGGCTCGCCGCCCCAAGTTAAAATGTTCCACCAAAACAAGTTCCTCCCCGACACTATGTTGAAAGGGCACCGTTGCTGCATCCTGGGTTTAGATGTTTGTGATTGCTTTAAATAAGTACAGTGTTTTTTCTCTTCCTTTTCCAGAATGTTAACGGATTATGCCAGACCTTTCCCCAGCACTGCCAGAGTGCACTGAAGTGTGGAGATAGGTCTGGCATCACAAGACTAAAGGCGATGATACATGGGCAACTTTTTTTTGCCAGCAATATTGCCAACAATATAGCCTACAACAATTGCTGGCAATATTTTCTATTGAAAAGCGCACCTTGTCATTATCTGGAAAAATAGATCGGTGGGGCAATGCAGTAGGCAATCTTTCAGGATCCTCCAATCAAAATACAGATTTTAGTCATGTTATTACATCTCTCGGCTAAAGAAAATCAACCAATATGGCGGTCAAACTTGCCTGAAGTGAATTATATTGGTGGGATGTCTAAAATATTATTCTAGTCATAATTTCACAGATAAACCTATTAACCCTGCCCCCTTTAAGAAGACGAAAAAAATAACAATGAGCCTTTTTTTCCAAACAGTTCTCAGAAAGGAATGGAGCCATAAGATCCAGCTCCTTTCAAACAGCCATAATTAGGTGGCCGGCTGATACAGCCGGTCAACTCTTGTAATTGTTAGTATTATTATTATTATTATTATTATTATTATTATTATTATTAGGTGGCCGGCTGTGCAACCGGGCACCTATTGTGATTGTTAGTATTATTATTATAATTTGTATTATTATTAGGTGGCCGGCTGGTACAGGTTGATCTACCAAAACTGAGTCCACAGCACATCAAAATGTATTACTGTAAACACTACTGTACATTCACATTGTCATATCTCACTGGTTCATTAAACAATTAAATTAAACAAACAGTGTTCAAAAACAAGATAAAAATCACAAGACTGTTTTCATGAAGTATTTAAAATTTCAGAACTCTATCTTAAAAACTGATATTTTTTTTATAAATATCTGAGTTTAGTAGTGTTTTGGTTGGATTTAACCCTTTAACACTTCAACTATTTCAAACAACTCCTCCGAGACCGTAAAACCAAATTACACCAAAATCCCTGTATATCATCCTCATATGGTCTACTTTCAACACAAGACCAAGCTTGTCGATACATTAATAATTGAGCTCACAGTGCATCAAAATGTATTACTGTAAACAGTACTCCAGTTTTCCATTTTCCGCCGCTTATCCGGGGCCGGGTCGCGGTGGCAGCAGGCTCAGGAGGGTATTCCAGCCGTCCCTATCCCCAGCAACGCTTTCCAGATCCTCCTGGAGGATCTCAAGGCGTTCCCAGGCCAGACGAGATAAATAATCTCGCCAGCGTGTTCTGGGTCTACCCCGGGGTCTCCTACCAGTAGGGCGTGCCCGGAAAACCTCCAACGGGAGGCGTCCAGGAGGCATCCCAATCAGATGCCCGTACCACCTCATCTGGCTCCTTTCGACGCGAAGGAGCAGCGGCTCTACTCCGAGCTCCCTCCGGATGACCGAGCTCTTTACCCTATCCCTAAGGCTGAGCCCAGCCACCCTACGGAGGAAACACATTTCAGCCGCTTGTACTCGCGATCTTATTCTTTCGGTCACTACCCAAAGCTCATGACCATAGGTGAGGGTTGGAACGTAGACCGACTGGTAAATCGCCAGTTTCGCCTTTCGGCTCAGCTCCTCCTTCCCCACGACGGTCCGGTACAACGCCCGCATTACTGCTGATGCTGCACCAATCCGCCTGTCAATCTCACGCTCCATTTTTCCCTCACTCGTGAACTAGAACCCGAGAAACTTGAACTCCCTCGCTTGGGGCAGCAACTCAATCCCAACCCGGAGAGAGCACTCCACCCTTTTCCGGCAGAGAACCATGGCCTCAGACTTGGAGGTGCTGACTCTCATCCCGACCGCTTCACACTCAGCTGAAAACCGCCCCAGTGCATGCTGAAGGTCACAGTCTGAAGAAGCCAACAGAACCACATCATCTGCAAAGAGCAGAGAAGCAATTCTGAGGTCCCCAAACTGGACACACTCCTCCCCCCGGCTAAGCCTTGAGATTCTATCCATGAAAATCACAAACCGAACCAGTGACAAGGGGCAGCCTTGGCGGAGTCCAACACCCACTGAAAGCGTATTTGACTTTGTGCTGCGTATACGGACACAACTCTCACTCCGGTTATATAGGGACCGAATGGCTCGTAGCAACGGCCCCGGTACCCCATACTCCCCCATACTCTTTATCTTCTTTTTCTTAGTTTTTTTGTTTCTTCTTTTTTTATATTCGTTTTTTCTGTAATTCTTTTTACCTAGCCGGCCACCTATTGTGATTGTTAGGTGGCCGGCTGGTACAGCCAGTCAACTATTGTAATCGTCAGTATTAGTATTTTAAGGTCATCCTATATCATCCTCTGATGGTCTACTTTACAAACAAAACTAAGCTTGGCGATACAGTCATAATTGACCTCACACTGCACCAAATGCATTTCTGTAAGTTATTATGTAGCAGTAGCAAGTATTAGCGCGTTAACGCATATTTGTTTTAACGCATTAATACAATTTGTTTCAACGCCACTAGTAGTTTCTTTTTCCCCACAGAGCAGTGTCGGATCCGCCCTCATTTGGCAAGTGGGAGGAAATCTTTTTGCAACCGTGACTGAGAACGTCTTATTGCGTAACCTGATTCAAAAATTGTCAGACTTAACTCAATGATTGCTATAATCACAACGTGACTTCTGTCGTGTGAGATGCAACTGTGTAAATCTATAGCCCTTTATAACGATTATGGGACGAGGTGTCAAATCAGCATTGCAAAGCAGATATTTGTCATATCAGACAAAGAGAGGTTCATACGTTCTTAGATTAGTTCTTAGCTGGATTACCAAATTTATTTTGGAGCTGGGCGTCATCCCCGCGCATGGCAGACATCTTTGTACTTGAAGAAACATGACTAATCAACATAATGTAGCGTCGACCGTAACTCTGTTTATTATTATGGACAGTAGGATATCTGAATGTTTCCTTGTTATCACGTTTATGTTTCCTTCTTATCATGTTTCTGTAAAGAGTTATGAAGTGCTGTAGATGCAGATATCGGTTTGTACTTTTGTTAGATGTGACACCCTGACTGTGTATGGTGTGTCTGTGAATAAGGTCAGAGCATATGTCATCCACCTGTTGTGTGACCTTTTTGCTTCAATATCCGCAAGTAAAGAATTGAATAGACGTGAGTCTCTGTTGAGCTACCCGGAGTCGCTACTATACAAATACAACTATCTCAAATGTTCCTGTTGAATTGCCCAAAAAAAAAGAGCACTGTCAAATTTTGTTTCTGCAAGTGCTGGTGGTGCATATTGTTTTAAATTTTGCACATCATCTTTAGGATACCCAAGGTCATGTAGGTTGGTGGGTGTGGAACCTCCTCCATTTGCTGAGAGTTTTATGACCAGTCCAACCAATTTTCTGTCTTTTTTTTCTTCTTTTTCTTTCTTCTTATTGTTTTCTTTCTTCTTTTATTTCTTTCTCAAAGTTCTTTTTTCTGTCATTCTTTTTATATGCCAGCCACCGTATCACTGCTTGCAGTTATATTTCCCATTACTATTGCACACACTCAGGGTTGTGCTCAACAATAGCAAAACAAGGAGATTCAGGACAGACATGCTCATTCATGGTAACGATAATGTCAACCTGAACACAAAAAAACAAAGGTTTGTCCTGTTGTGCTGGTAATGCCCAGGTTATTGCGCAATAGCAAGTTCACATAGCATCTCAATGGCCCAACATTTTTTTTTATAGGATTCAGCACCAGCGCATTATAAAGCCAATTGCAATAGCTAGATTTCTAGACACACATGAGGTGAAAATAGTCTGGCAGCATCATTTTCACTTTTCAACTTATGAGGAGCATTTAATAGCCGCTGACATTGTACGTTTGAGCTCCCGCTTGGTCGTAGCGATTCTTGTTTTCTTGTTTTCTTGACATTATGCAGAATTCTTAGTAACAGAATATTCTTCTGAATAGCGGATGTTCATTTCCGGCTGGTTTTGTACTCCTGATTCCTGAATATGTTTCTTCAAAATTGAACTTTTCAAACGCTAACCCGCCATTGCTCCGGGAGCACGGTTTGGCTAAAACATGGCTGTAAACAGAAAAGGGCAAGGGGCAAGTTTGCCGGCTATCAGTGCCGACTCAAAAGGAATGGACTAAGATCTCCTCTGCCTGCCCTGGCTCTTGCTAACGTGAGATCCCTGTGCAACAAAACAAACTAACTGAAAATACTCTTGGATTGGATTACTCTTGGGAATCCTCCACTATGGGGAAAAGGCGTGAGGGGGGGATGTTTTTACGTGAGCAACACTTGGTGCAGTGATCTCTCAATTTTATTCAAACATTGTTCTGCTGACTTGGAATCACTTTTTTAATGGGCTCTTTGTAAAGTGCGATTAGACAGATTGGTGTGTCCAAACAGGGGAAAGCTACCATCACTTAGAAGGACGCAATCTGTGAAAGGGTTCTGTCTTGCCCTGTAAAAACTACTCTTCTTCATGACGCGTCACCATTTCCCATAATTTGGTCTGAATTGGAAGGACTTTTATGAGGTAAAACTGTAGGAAACCAAACGCATATGGCACAAACATGTTAATAGTCACACACAATGTATGTGTATGGTATTCTATCCTGTCAGACTTGCATATAGATCATCCTACAAATCAATAAAGTAAACGGTTGTATATTTGTCATTACGTGCACATCAAAAACGGGTTGACCCAACATTAACGTTAGTTATCAAGTCACGGTACTAGCTAGTTAGCATCCATATAGACTAACTAGCTAACTACAACGTAACTTGTTTGCAGTCTATCATACAAACCTCAAACTGATCCACCAGCATTCCCAGGCGTTACGCTAGACCCAACCTCCCCCTGCCTCCCTCACAGCAACCATCATCTAGCAAACCAGATTAACCGGTTTTATATCAGGTTCGAAAGAGCCCCTAACACAGCCCTCATGCCCAACATAGGCCCCCACTTGTCTGCCCCTCTGTTAACACTGGTGCTCCCTAGGGCTGTGTTTTGTCTCCCCTACTCTTCTCCCTGTACATAAATGACTGCATGTCTGACGATAGCTCAGTCAGGATATTCAAGTTTGCCGACAACACCAATGGTGATGAATCTAGCTACAGGAGGGAAGTTGGCAGACTTGAGTCCTGGTGCACCAGCAACAACCTGGCCCTCAAAACCAGTAAGACAGTGGAAATGATCATAAAATTCAGGAAGCAGCCACAAGCACATGCTCCCCTAGCAATTAACGGCACATGTTAACTCCAAGGTGTCCTTCAAGTTCCTTGGCACCTATCTATCTCCAGCACACTGAAGTGGGAGATCAACATTTCCCTCACCACCAAACAGGCCCAGCAGCGAATGTTCCTCCTGCGTCATCAGAGGAGACTAGATGTCAGCCAGCCAATCCTGGTACAGTTCTACAGGTCCATTATTGAGAGCATCCTCGTCTCCTTCATCAATATCTGTCATGGCTCGGGATCCGCACGGGCTAAGGGGTCTGCAATGGGTGGTGAGAGCGGCTCAACGGGTCATCAGCTGCCGGCTGCCTTCAATCTGCGACTTATACACCAACAGAACCAGGAAGTGGGTGGCCAAGATCGACGCTGACACTTCTCACCCTGCCCATGGCCTGATTTAAATCTATCTAGCAGGACTAATCGGCACTTGAAATAGTTTTCCCCCCAGGCGGTCTCCATGATGAACACTGCCTGACGGACTAACCCCCCCCCCCCCTCCCCCCTCACACACACACACACACACACACACACACACACAATCACCCAGTTTTCAACTAGAAATCACTGTTGAAATCACTTTTGATACTTAAGTACATTTGAAAGTGTCTGTTTTAATTATTTACTCAAGTTAGATTTAAAAATGCATACCATTTAGTGGATTCATATAAAAAAACATGCATTGCGTTGTAAGCTTTGGATCCCAAACCTGTTCTAGCTTAATATCCAGCATTTACTGTATTTCTATTATTATTATTATTATTATTATTATTATTATTATTATTATTATTATAATTATTATTATTATACAATATTTTTGTTTGCCTGATGTTCTGTTTATTTCAACAGCCTGGATAAGGGAGAAAAAAAAATCTTACCACAAAAATGATGCCATCCCCAAAAATGCAAAAAATAATATAAGTGGGTAGATGTTCCCTACAGGAAGAAAAAATACAAACAATGTCAGATTAAAATAATTCTGTGGCATGAACATCTTTAATATTTAATATTCATAGTTCCTTAATGTTTAATATTCACAGATATAATTTAACATTTCTGAGCCATTCTAAGATTGTTGTGCTACTGTCTTAAGTTTTCTTTCCCTGCAGTCTTTTCCCGTAATATTAGACAACCTTTCAAGTTTAAAATGTAAAAAGGAGTGAAAAGAATGTGTGTTGCACTTTGTGGCCAAAATACTATTATTGATTTTGACAAGAAAGGAAAACCAGGGTGGTTAATATTTCACCTTAGCAGTTGTCATAACATTGTGTTACAATAACTGAGGCATAGTTTCACAAACCTAGTGTCTATATGCTGCGTTAGCGTATATCAGGGATAGAAATATATTTTTTTGTGATGGCAGAAGTTCTCCACCAGTTTTTAAACGTGCTTTGCAACCGAAAAATCTAATTTTTCTTCAATGGAGGTGTTTCTGTATTTTTAATTTTTATTTGCCTTTAAATCGATTTTGATTGGCCAGCTGACAGAAAGTGACATTGATAAGCGCTGCGCTTTGGGAAAAGTAGAACTATTTTCAAATAGACAGGAGGTGCACCGCTTTGAAAAAGGAGCATGCCAGTCGCGGCTTTACATAATGACGAAGAGGCGCTGAATGTTGAAAAAAACTTTCAATTGACACCCAAGCTGTATTTTACAGTGAAAAAAGTGGTAGGCTAGCAAGATTTTGCTGCTATTGCTACCGCTAATTTCGAGCCCTGTTGAATATATATTAATACTACAGATTTGATTTCACAACAATAATACCATGTCAATTACGTGTCAATGCGATATCGATTTATTGTATTTAAACTGATATGTAATGATCCAAAAATCTTTAATAATCACTTATGAACGTAGTCATAACTTCAACATAACTTCACTTGTAACGTGACTGCTTTAAGATTCAGACCCTAAAGGTGAACTACTAATTTATGGTTCCTATATACTGAGCCTATGCAGCTATCACGTGACAAATGAACGAACGACTCAGACCAGAAGACCCAGTCAAAGGGTGAACTACTAATTGTTCTTTCTTATACTGGGCCTAAATAATAAATAAATACTAGGGTTGTCAAAGTTAACGCGTTATTAAGGCAAATTTGTTTTAACGGCACTCATTTCTTTACGCAGTTAACATTCGTAAATCGGACAGAAATAAGTTCTGCTACAAACCCTGCCAAATGGATCTGTTGACATGATTAAAGTTATTTTGCAGGTACTGTCGATTAAATTGAGTTACTACTGGAGTAGTGTCCGAACCGAATCAAACTATTATGTGGCTAAACAAGACCCACCATTCAATGCTTTCGTATGAACATCTCATCATCATATGTATACATCATACACCGAGACAACAGTTAGGCTAAGTTTGAATTCTTTAGTTTGCTTAGGAAGGTTCCTAACTGAGTCAAATGACCCGAAAGTATCTACAGTGCTGTGAAAAAGTATTTGCCCCCTTACAGATACTTATTGTTTTTGCACATTTGTCACACTTAAATGTTTCAGATTATCAAACACATTTTTATATCAGACAAAGATAACCTGAGTAAATACAAAAAGCTGTTTTTAAAATGATGATTTCATTTATTAAGGGAAAAAAGCTATCCAAACCAACCTGGCCCTATGTAAAAAAGTAATTGCCCCCCCTTGTTAAATCATGAATTAACTGTGATTAATCAAATTTTTTGGAAAGCTGAGTTCAATTTCACTAGCCACACCCAGGCCTGATTACTGCCAGAACTGTAGAATCAAGAAATCACTTAAATAGAACCTGTCTGACAACATGAAGTAGGCTAAAAGATCTCAAAAAGCAACACATCATGCCCCGATCTGAAGAAATTCAAGAACAGATGAGAAACAAATTCATTGACATCTATCAGTCTGGAAAGGGTTACAAAGCCATTTCTAAGGCTTTGGGACTCCAGCAAACCACAGTAAGAGCCATTATCCACAAATGGAGAAAACATGGAACAGTGGTGAACCTTCCCAGGAGTGGCCGGCCTACCAAAATTACTCCAAGAGCGCACCGACGACTCATCCAGGAGGTCACAAAAGAACCCAGAACAACATCTAAAGCACCGCAGGCCTCACTTGCCTCAGTTAAGGTCAGTGTTCATGATTCAACAATAAGAAAGAGACTGGGCCAACATGGTATCCATGGGAGAGTTCCAAGGCGAAAACCACTGCTGACCAAAAATAACTCAAAGGCCCGTCCCACATTTGCCAAAAAACATCTTGATGATGCCCAAGACATGGGAAAATATTCTGTGGACTGACGAGACAAAAGTGGAACTTTTTGGAAGGTGTGCGTCCCGTTACATCTGGCGTAAAACTAACACAGCATTTCAGAAAAAGAACATCATACCGACAGTCAAACATGGTGGTGGTAGTGTGATGGTCTGGGGCTGCTTTGCTGCTTCAGAACCTGGGCGACTTGCCGTAATTGATGGAACCATGAATTCTGCTCTCTACCAGAAAATCCTGCAGGAGAATGTCCGGCCATCAGCTCGTGACCTTAAGCTCAAGCGCACTTGGGTTATGCAGCAGGACAATGATCCGAAGCACACCAGCAAGTCCACCTCTGAATGGCCCAAAAAAAACAAAATGAAGGTTTTGGAGTGGCCTAGTCAAAGTCCGGACTTAAATCCGATTGAGATGCTGTGGCATGACCTTAAACAGGCCGTTCACAGCACTGTAAGTGGCAGCCATGATAAGTACTGTTCGAATTCTCTAAGTGCTAAGGAAAGGTGCTGCAATGCTTCCTAACTTCTGTACTTTAGCATAGGATACACTGGACCATCCTTTACAAAAGGAAAGAAGCAAATGCCGCCCCACAATTCCTTGTGGCAGCAATATTTAAAGCGATACACCATTCAGAGCCATCGATCGACATGACCGACAAGGGATGCAGATCATATAGCCTAGTTGTTTATTAAGCATTTTCCATCTTATGTTATGCCCTATCTTGCTAATATGCTTATATGTTTTCAAATGTCAACATGTTAGAAACTTAAAAATCATAATATGTAACCATAGTAGCAGATTTGTATGCCTAACATAAATGCATAACTTGCATACATTTGACGATTAGGCTTCATACAATCATATTAATTGGGATTAATGCGTGGCGATAAATATGAGTTGACAGGGGGATGAGGACGTGAGCAACCATTCTCAACGTGACCTATTTCGTTTAACCTTAGTGACAGGTAGCCCATATTCCCTTTTTAATTCCAACCTTGGTAATAAAGTAGGTTAATATATTTATCCGCCTTGTTTATATATAGGCCATGAAACAACATGGTGACAACGCACGGCCGAAGTATCTAAGATGTGCTTTTTGTGGGCTATAGTTCATCTTCGGGACATTGTAGTTTCTCCACGAACGACCCACGAAAACTACCGTCGCAAGATTACGTAGCTTAGTGTAAGTGCAGTCGGATTCCTTTAGCAACGCGATTGTCTTTTCCTAAGTCCTTATGAATTCTCCTTCATATCTTTCTTTAACCTCATGATGTTTTCCCTCGGGGTTAAGGAAAGGTACATAGTGAAAGTCATTAGGACGTACTTTATTGAAGAATTTGGATCCAGCCTTAGTCTCAAGACGAGAGGCACTCCCTGCTATGAAGTGTGACGTTTGCAATAGTTTCACTCTCATGCACAAAGTCACGATCAGTCCGACTCTCTGATAGTTTGACTCTCCGATAGTTTAACTCACTGATAGTTCACTCCAAGTCACGTTCAGTCCGACTCCCTGTCTCGTGACTGTAGTAAAGTCCCCGAGATAGTAATACTAGGGTACGGCCCGTGACGACTCGAGATTTGCTACTGTAAGGGATTGATTTATTGCTTTGTTATTGCACTAATGATTAATAGGTGCGCGTGACTGGAACTTGCCGGGTGTCAAGAGCTGATTTAAATGACAAAGGAATGGTATGCTGACACTGCACAATATACATGTGTTGTTACTCTGGTAGATGTCTGTTTCCTCGGGGTCAAGGGAGCAAGAGGAAGTAGGGGAGGGGAAGGGAAGCCGTCGCCATGCACAACAGGGTGCTAGGGTCATGCTTAGGGTAAGGACTTCTAGTATAAAACTAAGATAAGGACTTAGAGTCAGTGCCATTCTCTCCAGATCACCCTTGCTGTCTGTATTGAATCACCCTCCAGTACTTAAGTAATAAAAATCTGTACATGATCATTTTACCTCTGTGTCAAGAGGCTCGTGCTTTCTTCTTACTCCACCAAAACGGACCACGATACTACTGAGCAAAACCTCAAGAGCAAACAGGAAGTATGGTAGTGATGTGCAGTTTGACTCTATTGAATTGAAACTCGTGCGTCGACTGTGTGTTGTGACTGCGATAGGGATACCAGGCCATTTTGACGACTCAAATTCAGCTACTGAGGAAAGCCTCGAGAAGAAACGGGAAGGCTACGTTATTTATTTCAGTTCAGTATGACTAAGTTATAGTTTCTGTGCATTAGTTGACACCCACGTTTTTGTCACATTTTGATCAGTTGAATTTGCCAAATTATTGCCGTGATAAATGATGGAAGTTTTACATATTAAGCTGAATTGTTTTTACTTATATTTTCTCTTAATAGCCTGTATTTGATAGCTACTGTATATTTAGGCAAGTGACGATCCATGTGCAGAACTACAGGTAGCCTAAGAAAGCTGCAATATTTACATGAAAACTAAAATGTCAGGCTACCTGAATAATCAAATGATATCCTAAAATGTAATAGACCTAGGGATTTAGTCTTAAACTGAGTAATATATGCAATTACTTGCGCTTAGCTGAAGTGGTAAGAAAAAACTGATGAGGAATAGACTCAAATGGTTTAAAATAGTTGAATTCATTTACATGAACTGACTCCAATGAATCTACTCATTAGAGTCAAACTGCACATCACTACTGGGCCAAGTCTTGGTGAGAAACACTCCAAGTTCAGGTGACACTGAGAACAAATTGGCAGTGGGCAGCTCAGTGGTTAGCACTGTCGCCTCACAGCAAGTAGGTCCTGGGTTCAAGCCCCACCTCAGCCAAGGGCCTATCTGTGTGGAGTTTGCATGTTCTCCCAGTGTTTCTGTGGGTTTCCTCCATGCCGCATTCTCAGACCAGTCACTGCCAATTCAACTGGAGTTGGTGTGTGAGTCTGTCGTAATATGTGAAGTGAGCATTATTATATAATATTATGTTTGATAGCTGTCGGTCCATTCGTAGTTCGTTCTGTGTTATTAATTGGCGACCAATGTGTGTAAAGCGCTTTGAGTATCTAGAAAAGCGCTTTGAGTATCTAGAAAAGCGCTTAAAACTAAATAAAATGAATTATTAAGTTCTGCTTAGACTGACTTTGAAAACAAGTCGTGATGAGACTGACGTCAAATTGTGACGAGAATGACACCAACTTTTAGTTATACTGACTTTGAAAGGAAGGTTTAGCGACAATGACCACAAGTTTTGATGAGATCGATTCAAAGTACGACTGAGACTGACACGTGTCCTAAAATGGACACCAAACGTATCGACATAGCTAGCTAACCCAAACGCTAGCTAAACCAAAGTCAGGCAGGTGAAAACCATTTTCTTTTACTTTTTTTTTCAAACAAGTGACAGTCAAATCTTCAGATTTTATGTTATTTAGTAAACGTTTATGAATACAAAATAATTGATTTATTTATGTTTAAAATTTAGTGTAAAAAAATATTTTAAATGTTACAGTTGATACTTTCGTGTAGCCAACTGCAGTCTTTAAAAAGCAAAAACTTCCTATGGCCAACTTTGACATTAGTTAAGGGGCGTAGGTTTGGTTTAGACATTGGTGGGGACATAATTCTGTAAAGTTACTGCTGGGTGGCGGCAGGGGAATTTAAAGGAAACTATCTTAAGATTGTCTTATGAGCACAGAATTATATAAACTAACAAACTTAAGGGCTGGCTAAATTGGCTGGCTGTTCTCTGAAAGGCTGCCTGCAGATGCCGTGGCACTAGCTGCTTATATATTGTACTACGTCCTCGTGTGTTGGTGGACAGCGCTGAACTGAACACAAGTGTAAACGCCCACTTGGGGCCAGTTACAACATCTGACTTCTTCCATTCATATAAATATTGTGAACTATATGTCATATGTAGTCATCTTTAAATTGTATGGGTGATTAGAAGACAGATATAAGTTTAATATATACAAGTTTGGCTGGTCTATGTCAATTAGTCTGTGAGTAACAGAGAAATGCAGAAAGTGGCTGGCATTATTACCATGTCAACCTAAACATTGCTACGAACTATGAGTTAGGCAACTGCAAGGAAATTTCAACATAAAAAGCTACATTATTATCAACTTATTTATTCATTTATTTATGTCAATAATACTATGTTCCTGTGAAAGTGACGCCCCTGCAGCTAACGTTTACGAGGCACTCCTGCTCGCTGCTGTAAACTTGACTATACTATAGTATATAGGGAAGACCAGACCACCCCATACAAAAGGGTGATTCTCGTAAAATCTATATTTTTGGATTTTCCTCAAATGCACGTAACACGTTTTCAAACATCTTTAGTTTCATTTTGAGACCCGCGAAATCGAGTTGCCCTGAACTTTGACCTCTTTACGCCTTTTTAAAAAAATATATTTTATTTTGCTTTTTCCAATAGTATACAACCCACAGACACATAACGACAATAATACAAATAAAAAACCATTGGACATACATCAGACATCACAAAAACAAGTTTACAGACAGTAAAATAATTTAGACACAACAATTACTCTTAGTAGTTAAATCTACATTGTAAGTAACACAATGAGGAAAAAAAAATTATAATAAAAATGGAATAAAAATAAATTTATAAAATCAATAAAAAAATAAAACAATTTGGAAAATTACATTAATCGGTAATAATAGTTTTACATTGGTTGAGAGATGAGTTAGTCATAATCAGAATAGGATGTCTTTTTATAATACTAGTGTTGTGAGAATAGAGAAACCATACGGAATATCATTCAATCATATGGGATGGGAGAGTTGTCATGTAATTTATAAAGGGTTGCCATATTTTATTGAAAAGATGCGCCTTATTTCTTAGTGATTAAGTTATCTTCTCCAAATGTATACAGCTGTTCACATCCGAGAGTCCCTATCCAACTGGTAATGGGAGATCTGACTTCCATTTTGTTGCAATACATTTTTTGGCTATGGCCAGTAGTATTTCTGTAAGCTTGATGGAATATCTATGTGTAAGATTAGAGTATGAAAAGTTGCCCAAAAGGCATATCTCAGGATCCACTGGAAAAGTGACTCCGTGGTAATACTGATTGTTTTACCGTTAAAATAGATTTGAAATAATCTTAATGAAACTGTTATCAGCCAGTCTCTGCATTTTGACATTGAAGCGGTCAATCCAACAAAAAACAATTGAAGCAATCGATCACTGTAACAAATGCCAAATGTAACCACAAGGTGTCTTTAATAATAAGGTTGACGTAAATAACGACTTTGATAATTAATTCTAGCCAGTACATTAAACTTAAACTTCAAAAGATGATAAAAGCATGCCGATAGTCTGTCAGACATTCAATTAACAGTAGCCTACTGTCTTCAGTTAATGCCAAGGCTTGTTTACGCTACTCGTTTTACCATTTGAATACGTTCTAAATGAAACTGTGCTGCGTGCCTGTTTGCCCACAATACTAGCCTACGTGTTCAGCCAGTGTCTTAATTTTGAAATTGGTTTTTAAATGTTACCTTTGGCGTTTCAATCACGCTATGTTACAGCTCTACATTAAACAAATAAAGAAGTTCGTTTGGCAGCAAGTTATATAAGCGAAATGGGGCCTTTGAAACTGTCACACTACTAGTTACTTGGTTAGCAACCCACACTTGTCAACGTTTTAGACTCCATGGATATAATGTTAACTCCATTAAACTCTTTCTTTCTCGTTATTCACACCGTAGCCGTATAACGAGACTAATCAAATTGTAGATGAAGAAGAATCATACCCTTGTGTATACTGCCATCTAGTGACCGCAGTAAATGTTGGTTAACAAATGTATACATTTTATGAGGTCACTAGATGGCAGCATACACAAGGGTATCATCTTGGTCTTTTATTCCAGCTCGCTCCCCTCAAGGCTTTCTCTTTCCCATTCATTGTCTATGGGCAAATTAAGCATGTAAAAGAGGAAATTAAATGATAACTAGTGGACAGATTAATTAGCTGTGTAAAAGCGCAGTCTGTGGCATTCGAACGGTTATTTTGCCATTGCAATGGAAGTGAAATGCTCAAAACTGCGACCGTAGTTAGGTGCCGGAAAATAGGGCTAATAATAATAATAATAATAATTAAAGCTGCAAGCAGCATTTCACGGGTCCTAGCCGTATGGCAAGGCACAAGTAAAATAAAGGTTTTTGTTGCATGTTTAACAAATGTTTTTTAACCTTCCAAATCTAACATCAGCTTAACATATTTCAGAGCCAACAAAAAGAGGCACACAATTCAAATTGCTGACTATTTTGGCATTTGTACACCAAGAAATATATATTTGGCATTTATAGCGCCCCCTAAAGGCAGATGTGAAATAGGCTTTGCATATATGATCAATGCAGCCTCTACAAGCATTGTATTAAGTTTCATGAGGATCAGACTTAGTTTCCATTCATTAGATAAGCCACCCCCATAAGGCCAACCATTGGTCCAATCACAATCTTCTTTTAATAGTTGACTTAGACTCTGCTCTAGAGCAGATGTGTAAAATCTCATGCAATTTGGTCATTCACATCAAGAGATATAAATATGTGGCATTTATATTGCCCTCTAAAGGCAGATGTGAAAATGGTTTTGCATGTATGATCAATGCAGCCTCTAGAGGCAGTGTTTCAAGTTTCATGAGGATCAGACATAGTTTGACTAAGTTATTAACATTTACATAAGCCACGCCCACAAGGCCAACCATTGGTCCAATGGTATCTTCTTTTAATAGTTGACTTAGACTCTGCCCTAGAGCATATGTGTAAAATGTCATGCAATTTGGTAATTCACATCAAGAGATATAAATATGTGGCATTTATAGCGCCCCCTAAAGGCAGATGTGTAAATGGCTTTGCACACATAATCAATGACGCCTCTAGAGACAGTGTATCAAGTTTCATGAGGATTGGATAGAGTGTCACGGAGTTACAATCATGTATGTGATAAGACACACCCCCTTCAAATTTCATTGGCTTATAGCGGTCACGTGCTTTGGCCGGTAGGTCTGGTTTATGCAACATTTGAATATCATGATCCATTGATGCTACATGCCAAGTTTGTTGCAGATTGGACAAACCGATCAAAAGTTCTATTCATTTAAGTGTTTTTCACAAAATTCAAAATGGCGGAAAATCTATCCTGACGGACTTTAGGTGTCCGGGGCTTTTTTTCCCCCCATGTGGAGATGGACCTATGACCCAAATTTGGTGACTCTATGTCATATGGTGTATGAGATATGGCCTTTCAAAGTGTGAAATTTTGTGTCACTTGTTATAGCGCCACCATCAGACCAGTTTGGGTCATCTTTGGTTTGGGAGTAGCGGTTACCGGTACTGACCCGTGTGCAAAGTTTCAAGTTTATAGCGTATAGCATCTCACAGGAATTTGCACCAACGGAGGAAAACATTATTATTATTATTATTATTGTTATTGTTATAATAATAATAATAATAATTAATAATAATAATAATAATAATAATAATAATAATAATAATAATAATAATAATAATAGGGAAGAATAAACCGGTACAATAACAATAAGGGTCTACGCCCATCGGGCTAGGACGCTTAATAATAATAAAACTTAATAACAGTACATGATTACGACGCAATCACACAGTAATTTGACTTTCCGGTAAAAGATGTGATGTGTCATCACTGATGCATCACATAAAAAAATACCTGACCCAAACGCATGTGGACTTGTCTAGGAAGCAGTATGCAATTTGACTAGGGGAGGGTATTTCCCTGGCTTAGGGGGGTATTCCATCAAGCCAGATAAGCGAACAGCCTGGCTTATTTAGATTAGTCTGGCTAATTTTAGTGAGAGATCCGTTCCATTACTGTGGCTAATACGAATCCCTGCTCAGTTACCAAGGTAATTTATACCACTGAACTAGCCTGCTCCGTAGTAGGCTAACTGTCAAGCTTAGTTTAGCTGTGTTACAAAGAATATCCAACAGGTGGAATCAAAATCCCAAAAGCCTGTTCCGTCAAGTGTCTTTTCTCGCTCGCTTCACTTTTGTCACATACCATATGTCCGTGATCGGAAACATACGTAGGTTCAGACCTTTTTCTCACAATGTATGACCAAGCATGAATATAAGTGTTTACGCCCATGTTACGGCCACCAATATATTGTATGTCCATATTGTATATATTGTGTACGTGTATGTGGTTGTGTTGTATTTCCTTCTGTTTTCTCCTTCGCCATTCCCTTCATACAGAACTGCTGCCTGCTTCCTGTTGGTTTCCTCCCCTCATCACTAATCTGCTGACGGACCAATCCGGAGATAGTCCGTCTCCCATAAAACCTTCCCGCCTCTTGTGTCCGGGAGAGCAAGAAATTGTTAGTCATTTGCCTTTGAAAGAGTGTTTCTAGGTTGTACTCGCTCTCTCGTTAAGGTTTGTCCTGTTGGGTGTTTGGTGTCAGTTGGTTTATCCCTGTCCAGTTCTGTGTCTCCTGAGATCGTTAGTGTTTGTTCCTGTTCGTTAATGGTTTGTTATGTTCTGTCTTGCATGTACGAGGTACAGCGATTTTGTTGTTTGTTTCTTTGATTTGACACTGTTTGTGTAGTCGTGGTATCCTATTTTTATTTACCCTGTTAATAAATACATATTAATTTTACCTTGTTGGACTGTGTTTGTGTCCACATTTCATTCCGCACGGCATACTCTGGAATATGTTTGGTCCTTCAGCGCTCTAGACTGGCCGTACAGCTGAGGGGTCCTAACAGTCCAGTTCAGTGGCGGCTCGCCAGCAGAGGGTGGTAGGGCACAGCCCTCCCTGGCTCTAAGGTTGTTTTTTTTTCTTGTTTTTTTTTTAACAATAAATACTTTTTTTAAGCATGTATGTGTTTAAAATGCACAAAAACGTGTAATATATAAAATGTAAATCATTATATTTGGGGTAAAATTAGTTGACTGTTAATCCCGTAGACATATCAATGTCGGTGGTTCATCCTCTCTCTAAACTATTCTCTCTCTCTAAGATAGCGCTTCTGGGGCAGTGGACAAACAACACATTCAGTGCAGCAGCACCAGCCAATGGCTGACCGAAAAAATGCACATAGCAACAGTGGCAACATAAATTTAGCCAATCAGCGTCCTCGAATCTGCTGCCAGAAGGGCTGTAAATTTACTGCCCTAAGCAGAGTCCGCATTTGGTAGCGAAAGTTAGTTTTATGATCTGCCATAGGATCCAGAGAGAAAAAGACCATGATGAACGTAGAGATGCAAGACCCTGGATGTCAGGCGCCTGCTAACTCAATTTTATCTCTTCATCAAAACCCTTTGGAAAGCAGAACTTTGGTGGAGAACATAAGAGTGAAAGAGCTTGGACCAGATCAACGAAACATTAAAATAGAACAACAGGCTAGCCAGAACAGTAAAGAAAAGTACACGTGAGGCTTAAGTTCTCACATAGTTGGTACAAGAAGGTAGCTTGGCTAGCAGGAGGATGCAGTCATGCAAATGCCGTTTTTTGCTTCCCGTTGCTGCTTTTTCGAACAGCTGGGACGGATACATGGTGGACTGTGTCAGGAGTAAGGGACATGAAACACCTTTCTGAAACAATTAAGAAACATGAGTGTTCGAGGGCACACATCGAGAATATGATAAAGCTAGCCATGCTCGGTACTCGGCAGAGGATTGGGGTGAGGAAAAAATGGAATAGGTCGATACTAGTAACTTGAGCTCCGCTCCTTTTTTAAATAATGTTATAATCCCCATGCAAGTTTGATAAGTGCCCTATTAATGTACGTGGTGAACATTGTAGGCCGATCATACAATTGTAAACATATTTTTGCTTGTCTTGTTTTGTTGAATGTAAGCTAATTAACCATCTGTATGTTTCAATCTTTGCCAGGTATTATGTGTAATATGTTTATGTATATTTACTGTGTACTTTTTATGTGTTTTTGATATGCTAGCTAATCAGTTGTACTTTTGCATTGAGGAAATGGGTTGTGATGTGGGTTTATTAGCGTTAGTATGTAACGTTATGTCTGTAAAGCTATACGATCACATTGTTTAATTTGACACTATCCTTTTATTGACAAATGTGGCAAAAACGGAGCTGGAGTGTCGAATACCATGTCTTATCCTTGATGTATGTTTAAATATTTGCCTGACGATTATGCAATAAACTGCATGCACCCAACGTTTTGTGTGATAATCTTGGAAGCTGACACACTTTTCTACTTTAAAGATGATCAAGACCTACCTAAGGAAGAGAATGACACAGGATTGCCTGAATGCTCTGGCTATGCTCTATGGAGAAAAAACGAATCAAAAACATCACTGACTTTAATTAAGTAATTAGAGGTTTACCACTCAGAATGACAGAATGGCGAAATTCCTTTACAAATAAGATGCCAGACACACAAATTTCCCCTGACCCCATTTGTTTTTGTAGTGGACTTTAGTAAGATTTTATTGTGTAAGGATGCTTACACGTTTAATATTGGCATGTAATAAATACTTACTATTTAGCAGAACACTGGTGTTCTGCAGTTGGTGTTCAATTGTATTGTGAAGCTGACTGAATATGGTACAGCCCCACCTAAAATATTTTTCACCAGCCGCCACTGGCGCTAAAGTTAGCTAGACTGAAACAATTCCTGGTCTGTATAGCCAGAACAGCTGAATGTGTCTTTCATATTACTGAACAATCAACGTTACGTGTTTAATTTGATACGGCCGGGGCGGGTACAATAATGTTAAGGCAATGCACCTGCGGCTGCAGCAGACAGCATGCTCCAGCGAGCTCTCTCTCCTCTATCTAGGCTTAAGCACTGCGTTAACATCCAAAATTCACTCCAGCTGTGACATCGCTGCATGTTTAGGAAGGGCAAAAGCGATGTGAAACTGATGCGATACACCGATAGAAACTCCATTTCTCATCCAGTTGGGACATGAGAGATTTAACCCTTTGTAGAGCCGATAGAAATTATGTTTTACTTAAAACACATAGGGTGAATTCAGGTAATGTGGGACACTTTTTGGTAGATGCTCCATTAGACTTAAAAAAAACAGTTTTCTCACTCCAGAGATGTATCTATAAATAATTTTGGGCCTTATAAACATTTTCACATTGGAATTAAGTGTGAATTCACGATTGTTTAGAAGTTACATACCTATCAACATACCATGACCCCCCATCTCACTCAGGCTGCAAGTTGAGGTAATGTGGGACAGCTTGTTTGGTAAAGTGGGACGGTCATTGTTCAATAACAGAAACAGGCTTCTTTGCTATACTTTGTATAGAATGCAAAAACTTTTATTGAACAACAAATTATTCACCATGTAATTAAAATTATCAAGATAATATAGGCATGTTAATAGCAATTTTTTCATTTAGACTGTGAAGCATTCCCTGCAAGTAAAAGAAACATCGTCAACGAGTCCGTTTTCCTCAGCACAGGACTCATGGTACCACAGATCACATACGTAACATTTGATCCAGTCCTCTTCTGTTCTGGGGTCGTCTCGATCCCCATAGGTCTTCTGGCAGCCAGTGCATTTTGTTGTGTCTTGAGAGACATTGTCCACCTTTCCTTTTTTTTGTGCTGGGACCACCTTTTCTTTTCCTTTCTTTTTTTTTGCTTTCTCAACATAGAGGAAATGCTCCTGGCTGGTCAAGTGATATGATGGCGGCTAGGCACGCGGCTTCCTTGACGTCCTCTCTCGTCTTGGTACTGTCATCAGATCTTGGAAGCTAGCTGATGGCCTCAATGGAACGGCATCCTCATCCTGGCCTCTCCCAGTTGATGTGGATGGAACCTCTTCATTTTGTAGCTCTTCAGGGTAGGATCCACCCAAGATTGTCACTTCCAGGGTGTCCATACCCTGCATGCTGACATTTTCACCCTGGTTTAAAGGGGCTAGTGGCTGCAGTGCCCTCTCTGTTGTTGTACTGGGTACAAAGAAGTCAGCAGAGATGGCATTGATGTTAACTGGAAACATGCCTGTTGCCCTGAACCCTGACTGTGCATTTTCTACCGTGGCCGTTTTTTCCATGCTTCGGTAAACAGAAAAAAACTTGAGCTTGGGCAGCTTCATACCACAGGACTGCCTGTTCCACCTTCGGCCTGCCTCAGACCAGTTGTGCTTAAGGCTTTTGAACAGAGCCCTGTCGGCTGGCTGAAGTGCGTGCGTGGTGTATGGTGGGTAGCTCATAACATGCACACATTGTTTTCTTTCATGTACATTAGAAATGCCATGTTATAAACATGGCTGCTATGACCATCAAGGAGGAGAAGATGCGGAATGTTGTCATCTTTGGGCAGCTCTGAAACAAAGGCTTTCCCCCATTCTATGAAGAGCTCTGTATTGATCCATCCATTATCTGACACCTTCACAAGGACGTTGTTAGGGGACCCATAAAGCCACTCATTCCTTAATCTTTTCCCCTTGAAAATGACCATCTACGATGAGTATTTCCCAACAGCATTAAAGGCTGCCAGGATGGTGGTGGTCTCCCCTTCTCCCCTGCTGTTATCTCATAGCAGGGTTTCCCAACTTCCCCTATTGCGTGCCTTGATGAGAAATTGTCTTGCAGACCCGACTCGTCACAGTTCCAGAGGTGAGAGGGAAGATGTTGAATGTTCAGTTCCTTGAGCAGTGCCTCGTAGTCTCTGAACCACCTGTGGACTACTTCTGGGTTCATCCCAGCCGCCCTTGCAGCGGAAAGAGACTCAGGCTTCCTAATTCTCAGCTTTGGGTTTCGTTTCATAAACCCCTGAAACCAAAAGTAGCCCGCCTTCTTTTTTGCCTCTGAAAAGCCTTGAATGACATTTTCTTTGGCATAGTCAAATGCAAGCATCTTAATGTCAGTGGTTTGGAGAGTGAAACCTCGCTGAGACATGGTCAGCATGTCGGCAAGTTCTTTTTCTGTCTCAGTAGGCATATAGGGCTTTCTGCCGGAAGCATGAGAGGATCCACTGACAATTCTTTTCACCCGTCTCTGTAGAGTCGATTTGGGGACAGTCCAAGCTCTGGCCAAAACACGGAGTTTGGGTGCCTTTCCTGACTCCACTTCTCTCCTGTATTCATCAATTGCCCCTTTCATTCTTTTCTCACTCCACATATCGTGTCTCATTCCCTTTCTTCCTCCTTGACTATTTTGTCCTCCCTGATTAGTTCTTCCTCCCTGACTGTGCATCTTCCTTCCTTCCTATTTTCTTTCCTTTCTCTTCCTTCCTCTGTTTTTGACCTGACTCGTCTGGTGCCATTATCTGTAATAGTAGTTTTAGAAAAGTTGGCTGATTTAAAACGTTTTTGTGAAACCTAGCCCTAAATGACAGGCCTGCTTGTTATATGGAGGTAAGCAGACCCGTTATCTAGATCTAGACTAATGTTCTGTCTGACTAGGTAGTTTATAGGCTAAAAACCATGGGCACGCTTGCAAATGATGACAGGCGTGATAATAGTTAATTACACAATAATTTTATAGCATAAATAAAGCATACAATTGTGTCCCACTTTACCTGAACAATGCTGTCCCACATTATCTAACCTGTTCAGGTAATGTGGGACAGACATAAAACGTTTTTTTTTTTAAAACAAAGCATTGGTTTTCCCCATTTTTTGTTTGTATTTCAACCAGTGTTTAACTGACTTAATTGTGACCCAGTTGTATAGGTTGGTATCTAATTTCAATTCCATTAACAGCCTTATCATTGAGAAATAGATTGCGACATGCCGTTGAACTTACTGCGTATTTGCACTATGCAGAGGTCCTTTAACTATAGTCCACGCCCACTCTGATGATGTCAGACCAATCAAAACCGTTGTTAAGTGCCATAAAGTGT
>JAPMUY010011125.1:127500-131596 GCA_026901105.3 Galaxias olidus | reverse complement strand
GTCTTTCCATCCGAACAGTGTCATAAACACTGTGTGGACTGACCCTTTCTATGTAAGAAAGTATCTTGTTGAATAAAACGTTTACATCAAACTTCATCAAGTCTCACCGTGTATAATATTTAGAATTTCCATAACACCCCCACCCGTCACTCATTATCATCCCGCCCGCTGACGGAGACCAATCAGGAGGTGGTCCGTCTTTATCAACAATCCTTTAGCCGATTTCCTCCGGGGAGGGCGAGCACAGCCGTGGTCAGGAAGGAGACGTGTCCTTTAGTGTTCTGTGTGTTGTTGGTAGTCTGTGCTAGTGCTCGTTCTCCTCGTAAAATGCTTCCCGATTACGGCTGCTCGTAATCTGAGAGCCTCGTATCGCAATTTGCATTTTGTTTCCTTACAAGTTCATTTCTTGTTTTGCTCCTCCTCTGTGCTCCCGTTTGGGGACCTGTACTGTTCTGTTCCATCCTTATTTGTTATTATCTTTTGTGTTTTCCCCACCCGTACTCGGTACGGTGTTTTCTTTTGGAGTTGTTGACTGGAGCAGGGCTAGTTTAGACGCCCATGGGCTTACTCCATGCATCACGTAGTTTACCCATGTCTAACTCAGTAGTTTAGGAAAGTGTGCCACCCCCTGTAAGTTTTCATATATTTAGTTTTGTGGTTAGGCAGCTAGGCTGTTTATTTCTTTCTTTCCTTTTGGCACCATTCGGTCCAACCCGTGCAAATTTAACCTGGGTGAGCCCAAATAAATCGCTGTTTCATTGTCCTTGTGGCTTCCGTGTGTTCACATTTACCCATCTCCCTCTCTCCCCTGGAAAGTGTTCGTCCCTTTTTCTCCCTAGAGAAGCTATTTTCTACTAAAGGTCGTAACAAGGGGGTTGGTTATTGGCACTTTTCTCCTTTCCTGAACATGCCCCAGCTTCCAATCCCACACCATTGTTATCTGCTAGTCCTGTCAGTTGTAACAGAACAATCCTGGCTGTAGTCTATTTGGAGTATTTTTAAAGATTATTTTGAAGCATGCACATTTGGATACAGAGGCCTGATGGACAGCATTATTCAGGCTAAAATCTAATAATTACATGCTCTATCAACTAATTATATACATACTGGTAAAGAGTGGACAGAGCAGATAATAACACCATTAAAAGTTAAACTTGATCATGAAGTGTTAGGCAGTTAAGGCCTGGAATACATCAACATGCTTAGTAATCTAAAAATCCAGCTGGGCCTTTTGACCCTAAATTGTACTATTCTGGTTATAATTTAATAATACAACATTGTACCTGCAAATGCAATACATGCCTATGAAGTGTAGACACTGCGGATAATAACACCATTAAAAGTTTAAATATAGGATGAAGCATGAAAGACTTATGGCCAGTAGTATTTAAAAAGGCCATGATACACACTAAAAGTGTATATTGGGGAAGCTGCTTCACCATTGTCATATTCCGCAAAAAACCTTACATTTGATGAATTGAAAAACTGAAAAATGTAATTGTCTTTCGAAAGGTATTTTATTTACCCTTCAACAGAAACTAGAAAAATATGATAACTATTTGCACACTTCTGTGTACAAATAAAAAAAAATTCATTTAGAGTTTTACAATAACTAAAATCATATATCAATAAAAATATGCAATTAATCACTATTAAAAAGTCCTCAAACAACACCCCTTAAAATAAGTAATTTAACAGCAAAATAACAATACATTTCAAATATAAAATGTAGCTGTAATAAGTAAAATAGCACAATCTAAAAAGTCCACACTATAAAACAAGCACACAAAGAATTAATAAAAAGAATTAAGTAAAACTTAAAATTAAATTTTTTTAAATATCACACTATTAAAAAGTCCAGTAACACACTATAAAATAGAACACTATAAAATAAGAATTCAAAAAGCAAACAAAAAAAAAGTAAAACTTGAAATAAAATATTTTTTCATCCCAACCATTCACAGTCTTCGACCTCCCCTCCAAATGATTTTTTTGTGACGCCGTAGTGGAATAGCAGTTCCTCCTCAACTGCTGTTTGTTTCATGGCTACTATAAAAATATTTCCATTTCCCCACCCTCACCCTTGTGCAAGTGGAAGACAGGCTTCAAATTTGGATTTTTTCTTGAATGGTTTATTCTGCGTCCCAGAGTATCTTGCTCAGGATGACATGGGCAGGGCACCGTTTTCGCATCAATACAGCGTGGTTTGCCCAGGTTGTTTTTATAAAAAAAATAAATAGCCCATGTCATCCTGAGCAGAGTTGAGCAGAAGCTCTTTTCCCTTCTTGTGGCTTGTTGGAATACCGTGGTGGTCGCAAACTACTTCTCCTTTTTGAAAATTTCTGGTGGCCTTTAAATGCTTGCCTTTTTCTGCATTATCCACTATCCTCAGCCCCTTCCACTTCTGAGACCTCACCATTCTCATTATGTTTGGCCTGTCAAAGGATGGAGACTCCACTATAGGCTCCCTCAATGACAGAACATGGTCAGCCTCCACGTTATTTTTTCCCCAGTCCTGGCGCTGTATGTAACGTTGTACGGCTTGGAGTGCTGGCTCTCGGCTCTCGAAGTTGTCTGCAAATGAGAGAGAATGATTTATTTATAGCACATCATTACAGAACAACATAAAGGATTACAGTACAATATAAAGCATAATAGGTTTCATTGTATCTTACCAAGTACATCCTGTACTCGCATTTTCCGCTAGAGATCCCGCCATTTATCGTAAAAGGATTTATCTCCAAAGGATCCAAGATGGACCCTCTCTTTTTTACCTGGCGGGAATCCTACTACAGAGACAGGGAACGCAACCAGGAAATCGTTGAAGCTGGGTGCATTTGCAGTGTTTGTGGAGGTTGATGGAGATTCATCATCACTGTTGAAAGAAAGAAATGCTTTGTTACGTATGCACGGAAATTTTTGCATTTAGGGTTTTTACAAACTAAATTATAAAAAAAATTTTTTTTAAGAATAAGAACTTACTTTCCAGCTGAGGAAGATCCAAGAAGACGAATGATCTCCATCCCCCTGAGTGTTGTTTCAGCCGTTTTAACCCTGCAGTGTTTATTTGCCGTGTCATTGGTGTGAGCCAGGTAATCAGCCACCAATGACTTTTGGGGATCGGTCAGGCCGGATTTGGTGCTGGTCTCAAATATGAGTCGCGCAACCTGGCTTGTGATGTTTGGTAGACCATATCTTTCGAAAAAAAGACACTCGCTGTTCAATAGTACTGTAATGATTAATGAAAAATGTATGAATCAGCAATACACATATGAATCTATTGTACACTAACTTGTTATGCAACCTCTGCAAGTCATTTGATGGGTTGTAAATGCATTGACCGGTGGTGGAGACAAAGAATGTATCAACATCTTCTTTGGCTCCGTCTGTCTTATGGGCAAATGTGGGTCTAGCTATACGGTAGTATAGATCAAACCACTAAACTGTAAACAAAAGGTTTATACAGGCGTAAACATCCCACTGAAATAAAAATACTTTTCATATTAGGCTTAGGATACGGGCAATGCTATGAATTGAATTCTACTTACAGCTTCTTCCTTCCCATCCAGTGCAAAGGATGCCACTTGTTGCACAGCCGTTTTGTGTTGTTTAACACCCACAATGTAATTTGCAATTCCCTCCACAGTGGGTTTTTTCCTTGCACACTATTCTGACACCTTCAATACAATAATGAAATGTCATGAACACACATTTCTAAACCTTTCAGGAAAGTGTATAGCCGTATGAGGAATGACAAAGTAGTTCACATACTGTCATGTTCTTAACAACGCCAAGGCGCTGCAGGTGCTTCAACATTAGCAACCCTTGCAGGTAGCCAAGAAAAATAACATAATCAGCAGTGCTGAGAGGGTTGTCAAGAACAGCCTTGCCCATCAAGAGTAGGAAGTCCTGTCTGGCCACACGTAGTAGTTCTAGGCAGCCGTAGGGCGACGGGAACATCTCGTCCAATCTCGTGTATCTGTGGTAAAACAAAATCACCAAAAAAGAAGAAACTTACAGTATTTAAAACCACAGAGTAGATTTTACAACTGTGTTTCTATTTTCAAGTGAAAAGCATGACCTTATTCTATATAGA
>JAPMUY010011125.1:0-122500 GCA_026901105.3 Galaxias olidus | reverse complement strand
GATAGGCATTGTTTTCTGTTAAAAAGCACCAACAAACACGCTCCTGACCACTTGAATTTGGTCCGTGTGTTGTGCGAGGATCCGGGCGTTCATCTCCGTGACCTCTCGGTGGCGCTGTCTACGGTTCTCAGCGTCTTGAAAAGCTTGTCTCTGATTTCGCGCCGGTACCTGTCTGAGAAATAGTTCGTGACCTAGGCACAACGGGGCGTTTTAAAAAAGTGGGCTTCAAAGGGTAGGCTCAACGGAGATTTCCCATTCAAGTCAATGGGAAACGGTACCCGGAAGAGACGCGAGCGCGAGCAGCCCTCGGCCCGGTTCCGAATCTTTTTCACCCAAACCACCCCGCCTATCCGTTAGGCCGTGCCCTCGACACACAGAGAGGGTAAAGTCTGTGTGTGTGCAACGGCCCCTTGGAGCAAAAGGAGACCCATGCAACACATCACGGTGCATTTACCCTCACACACTGACACACAGAGAGGGTAAAGTGTGTGCGCAATGGCCCCTTGGAGCAAAAGGAGACCCAGACAAAGTACTAGTCTCCTAGTACAAACGTCTCCTCTCTGCACTCTGCCTTGCCTACTCTTCAGCTCTGACTTGTGCCTCTTCAGCAAGGCGGTCCTCTGTCTGTCTCAAAGCCTGAGAATAAGAAAGAAGTTGATTGTTGAACAATGCAGGGGATTTTGAAGAAAACAACCCTCATATCATATGGGTCTACATAGCCTAATTTAGATATAATACACAAGCACATTAAAGTGTTTAAATTAATAAATATAATGCATGGCATACAGTACATACAACATTTTCATTTTCTATGACATTCCATTTCAAAACTAAAAAGGTGATGAAAAAACATCTTATCAATATGCACATTTTTTTAAAATGTTTGCATGCGATAGATGCTGCTGTATTTGACTGTGATTACACCCATCTCCAATCTGTATAGAAAAAAACACACCCACTCTCTGTCTGTCTCTTGGCTTCTCTGGAACTCCGCATCTTGTGGTGCTATGAGTTCCCTTCTGTCTTGAATCGTCTAATAGCAAACAATTCAATAAAATATCAAATCAAACTTTAGAATGTGGACAGCATGTAAGACGATCTTTTAGTCTGTCAGTGCTAGCTAGGTAGACATTTCTTTAATGTGTCTACATAATCAACACTACAACAATATTAATGAATTCATGTGACATTGTTTGCTACCTCGATTGGATTTGTTCCCCTGGCTGGATCATCATCTTGAGGTTCCGGTAGGAGTTGTAATGTAAATGTTTATTTTTTAACAACTACGAGAACTTATTAAGACCATGATTGCTGATACCAAACATTTTTCTTTTTTAAATATATTCATATGGCATATGTAGAATAAAAGCACGTAATGTTTCAATTTTTTTAAAGTCCTAAACAGTAGGTCTTAAGAGTGTATTAATAGTATAAAGATCAAATTTGTAGACGGATTATTATACTGGTGAAGTAAACAGGGATACATCATATTCTTTCAATCTGAATTAATTGTTTCATAGTGACAAAGTTTATTGTAATGAGACACATATTGAGCTTCACTCTAAACAGGCAACTGCAGAGCCTTTTAAAAAAAATTATGTAAAAGCTTTGTTGTGTGCAAAAAAGCAGTATTATTTATTGTTAACAGTCCCACATCAGATAACTGTTCTTCCTGCTGAGCAGCAGGCAGTCTAAAAAATATCTGAAATGATGAAGTTATAGATTATATGTTAATAACAATATTAATAAATCATTCTAGTTATACATGACTTTTCTGACACCCAAACATGTTTCACAATATTAACCTAGACAACATTACAAAAATAAACAGTTAAACTGATACAAGCAACAACAGTTCAAACTCTTAAGTATAACAACAGGATAGCATATCAATAGAATAATTGGACCATAATCTAACCTGAGTTAATTAAGGTATGCTAGGGTGAAATTATATTTTTTGAGTTGTGTTTGAAAGATAGATAGCGAGTTGCAGCTTTGTATTCGGAAAAATAATGGTTGTTTCATAGATAAACCTTGACAATCAAAATCATATTCAGCCATCACTTCCTGTGTTGTTAATGTTAAATAGTAAAATACATAGTGGCCAAAAAATATAATAGTGTTTATGGGAAAAATATTGATAGACTTGCCATATCCATATTCTCACTCAAATACAGATGTGTAAGTGTCAGGTGCCTACTAGGCCCAAGTGTGGTATGGGGCCAACTGACACACTCAACGTTTGTTCCCATGGCAATAAACCAAACACATGAGACTGGGTTGTGGTTAAAAAGTATTTCAAATTTATCAAATGTTTAAAATCATAAAATCAATAGTCAATAAAATCACAATAAAAGTTTGCCTAAAAACAGTTACTAATTAGGAGCCTCTGGGTAATGTTCACACCAGTCTATGAATGTATCAATGTTCAGTGTAGGTGCGTTCGTATCACGTGTTTTCCAATGCAAGGACTGCACGTCCGGTAGTTGGTCGATTCACTTTCCCCGGTGCGTGAGAGTCCTTGTTGCGTGCAGCGTCTGTCCTGGCCAGGAATTAAAACAGGAAAAGTTTACCCCTTCAGTCGTTGGGTAACCCCAATAGCACTCACGTAGCCGTCGTGTTTTGTGTGCTCTTGAACAGGTGTGCCGAGTGCCGAGTCCCGAGTGCGCTTTCTGTTGCGTTGTGTGGCAGTCTTAATTCCGGACGATCCGTTTGTCAGGGCCAAGGATTGGTCGAGCGGGCTGAGTGTCCAGGTTGCAGGTGTTGTCCATCAAGCTGATTACCGAGGAGGCTTGCCAACATTAGTGTCTACATATACACAGCAAACTAAAACAATAAAACCTCACTGCAACAAAACACAAGCTTAAAAAGTAAAAGTAATAAAACACTGCATGCTTAAAATTACTAACACTAAAAACCCATAACCATTTAAAATAACCTTCCTTAATCACCTTACTGGCATACATGACATAAGGATGTCATCGAAGCATTAACTACTTGACCGGCATTACACTCCCCATTCTAAGTCCCAAAATACCATGTTTTAAAAGAGCTACGTGTAATGGTTAAAAAACGTACGTCAGGCATCCCAGAGTTTATCCATTCAGACTCGTCCAGCTCCTCCTATTTGGATAAGAACATTTTATATGAAAACACAAATATCAGCATGGCTTTGGCACATGTCTATAGGTTAATACCAAAAAATAAATATGTTGAGTTGAATCCTTACAAGTTCTGAGCTGGATAGGCTCAATGGTCTATCCTCCATGGGACCACCAGAGAGAACGGACTCCACATCTGAATCCATTGTTTTACTGCAAGTCTGTAAACAATGAATTCCTTGTTATTTTTATTTCATTCACAATTCAATGTAGTTGTTTGATGACCTCACAAAAATCCCATTGTAAACATTTTCAAGTGCAACACATATTACCACTGAGAAACTGGTGTCTCTCCCGGTGGAGGAACCTGAAGAGACTCTAGCGTAAGCCTCATCAGAGTCCTACATTAAAAATAGTCATTGACATTTGCGTTTCGATCAAACACTAACATTAAAGATAAATTAACAAAAAGTTTCACAAAACGTTTTCTTATACGCCCATTAGAATCAGCATCCAAGGCTTCCTGTGAAGTGGACAGAGAGAATGTGTTAAAGGTAAGTTTAAATTCCTATCAATAAATAAAATGTTTGTTTTTTTTCCGTTTATTACATACCTCCTGGAGGACATCATTATACCAAATTCTCAGAGAGAAGGTGCGTTATATATGAGCACCCTGGGCCTTGCATTCAGCTTTTAAAAAATCTAGGGACGCCCGCCTATCCCCAACCAGTCAGGAGAGTTTTTGCAAGGAGTAAGGGGTACCTGCCTGTCAATCACCTTGCGTGCACACTCCTGCTTACTGCATCACCCTCCAAAGAAGCTTGTTGTTACATTTCGCGTCGCAGACAAAAGTAGCAGCGGTGTGAACTAGTACTTCCAAGGCGGCTGAAGTCGTTGCATGTCGTGGCAAAAGACTTGACTTGTCAAATCGCCAAGTGCAGTTTTAGCACGTTAGGAATTATTGGGTCAGATTCATGTCAAAAAGGCATTTTTCGTTTACATGCATATGTTGGATGTACTCGGCAAAGTATAGTAGCTATGGTGCCAATCGCAGCTAAATAAAAACGATTGTCATGCACTAGCACATAATAATAGGGTAGTAAAATTATGATATAGTTTTTGTTAACGTTAGCTAACTGTATGTCGTTACTATGGAAACGGTAATTTCTGTCTGTGCTCGTTGCTTTGATGTGAACCACTCAGTTTTAGAGCGTTTACGATGAGACGTTTGGGATTCTTTTGTTTCTCACCTCGGAATCAGACATAGCTTTATGCGTTGCTGGTGAAAACCAAAAAATATGCCCAACATACACATGACTCATGAAACACTGCCTCGCTCATGCTCATGAAGTCAAGTCAGAGCGTGCACGGGCATGTGTGGGAGGGGCCATTGAGAGGGATAGGAGGGACCAAAGACTCAGGAGGTTGGCCTTTTTGAGTGTTGTGATTCAAATTCTTGCCATTTTTTCCCCAATTCTCCAGAACTACATACCGCACCTTTAAATCATTTTTGTCCAATTAAATTATTTTCTTACAAATATTAATCAAATAAATAAAAATGAGCTCTGTAATCTCTACTTTTCACATACCTTGGGTTGAATATAAATTGCAGATCGTACAGACTTTGACAGAGTTCTCAGACCAATTGTTGACCTTTCCCCAATGTCCAGCATGTGTACATTCTTGTGACAGTTAACGTGGCAGAAATCAAAGTCTGCTGTACCTAGTTTGGGGAATGCAGTTCTAATCGTTGAGACCAAAAATCTTTCGCTGTGGCTCAGTGACACTTTACTTTATTTTCAGCTGACAGCTGACACTATAAAAGCATAATACACAAAGTATGACCATTTCAATTAAAGTTCATAATACAATCCAAAGACTATGTCCTGAATTAAAGGGAATAATTGAAATTTAATTCCACTTGCATTATCAGTAGCCTACATGTAATCAGAAATGTTGCCTGTATTAATCTGAATCATTACTACTTTCAGTGAAAATACCAATACCGTGCTGGTATGTGAAGGTGGTCATCTCTGGGTCCAAGAGAAGTCCAGTCCTTACAGTAACTGTCATGTTACTGGTAAGTCATATTATTATGTGATGCGTCATGCAATCACATACTGTTCCCGGTATTATATTATTATTATTATTATTATTATTATTATTATGTGATGCGTCAGTGATGACGCATCACATCTTGTTACCGGTAAGTCATATTATTATTATTATTATTAGGCCTCTTTTTGGCGCCTTAACTACGCCCGCAGTTTTGACCCAATCATTCCATTCCAGTGCCCACATGTCTTGGGTATTGCAGTCCACTGCGCTTACATACAGCTAAGCGATCGGTTCACGTGTTATATTTTTAATTATTATTTTTAATCGGTTTTTGGCCCCATTGAAATGAATGGGGAAGAGGATTTTGACTGGTATAGAGATTTCACGGGCATATACCACCATCTAGCATTGATGTTATGTAATTGCAAGTTGTTTTGTTGGGCTATACTGACTGTCTTGGATTGTTAACTGCAGCCAGGGCCGCCTTTACAATATAGGCGAACAAGGCCGCTGCCTAGAGCGGCACTCCCAAAAGGCGGCCAATCCGCCTCCTTGGAATTTTTCTGCTGCCCGCTCAAGCATGAAAAGTGGTTAATTGATTTGAATTAAAACAAGCACATTAGCACTAACACACACAAACCGAATGAAATTCTGATAAGGTCAATCATGTTGCTGTGTATTTGTATTTTTGGGTTTTTTTGCTGGTGAGGGTGGTGCATGCCTCTTTCCGGCGTGACCAGCAAAGCGTTGATAGGTCCATTTGTGACGTTTCTCACTCTCTCTCTCTCGATAAAAATTATTAAAGGGAGGGTTCAAACAACCCTATAGCTAAAAAAGGTTTAAACAGTTAAGTTTTTCCCGGTCACAACGAGAAATATGTGATTTAAAGGCAGTAACCTTCCCTTTTAAATTTAGTCAACATTTTGGTCACTAGATGGCTGTATTCTCAAGGGTATGAATTCAGGGACGTCGTTAGGCTTGTTTTCTGAATACCCCCGGATTGTTTTTTTTATGTAAGAAAAAAATAAAACATTGCCCATGATCTATTCATCACCAGGTTTCAAAATAGCGTTTGGTACCTTAAAAAATTCAAATGCAGTCCACAAAAGCTTGTGGGGCACAGACCCAAATGCGTTTGCCAAGTCCAGGAAAATGACATGAAGGTCCTTTTTCTTACGTTTTGCCAATTGAATTTGGTGCCAAATCATGCTAGTGTGCTCCAGACACCCGGAGAAGCCTGAAATGCCTGCTTTCTGTTCTGAGGTATCTATTAACTTGTTCTTTGTAAGGTATTCGCTCAGTCTTTTTGCTACTAAGCTAAAACATATTTTCCCCTCCAAATTAAGCAAGCAAATTGGTCTGAACTAGCTAATGTCACTAGAATCTTTCTCTTTCGGAATCAGTACTCCTCTGGCTCGACGCCACGATCTGGGAATGATTTGTTTTTCCCATGCTAGCTTCAGTAGTTGCATTTTACACCTCTTTCCATTTTGGAGGACTGGTGTCCCATTTGCTCTACTGGGTCCTCAATTGGTGGAATGTCTGCGGAACTGTGAATTCCTCATGCATTTTCTCATCTGTGTGAGTTTCTTTAAGGTTGTTTTAAGCGTTCCGTCTTTTGCTTTGTTGAACAACGACTTAGTAAACTTGAAGGGGTCTTTGTAGAATTGACTCCTTGCTCGTTCTTTCTTCTTTTGGTTTGTTCGCAGGTTCTCGGCATTGTTGACAACCGCTTCTTTAAGCTGTCCTGCAAGTCTTTAATCCCTGCCTTTTTCCATTGCTTTTTTAATAGCCTTCTTTCTTTTACTAGCTTGTCAATCTCTTGTTGCCCCCGCGATTATTTTTTGTTCCACATGTTTTTTTTTTTACGTTTCTACGGTAGCCTAAATCTCTCCTTTCCATAATCATATATGATATCCCCTTTTTTATCTAGCTTCCTTTCCACTGTGCCCCTTAGCTGTTAAAGTGTCTTTTTTAAGTCTATGTTAATAGAGTCCCAAACAGTCTTTTCAGTGGCTGATGGCCACTTTACTTTAGGTTTTTGGTCACTGATCTTCTCCTTGGAGTTTTTTTGTGCCTGATTTTTGTGCCTGATTGGGCTCTACCACCTTATCCCCTTGTCTTTCGGTGCTTGTCTTTTTCTTTTTCTATTGCCTAGTTTAAAAAACGTTTTATTCTCTTTGTGGATGAAATGTGCTATAGAAATAAATTTGATTTTATTTGATTTCAGATTAGCTGTGCAGACACAAGTGAAAGCGCCAGAGACACAGTTCATTGAGGAGTTGGCTCTGATGGGGGCTCTGCGGTACCTCAACTCACTGACGGAGCGATATCAGTTAATTGAGGTTGTCCTACAATTTTATACTGAAGGCAGAATCCATGCCTGCCTGGCACTGTAAGTGTTTTATGTTTGTACTACAAGGAGAAAAATGTATTGATACTAATATTAAATAATTTCTTTATGTGATCCTTGTTGTTGTACTTAGACTTGTATATGTTATTAGTGGTCTAATATTAACTGTCTCAGATGTATTATAACAGTGAACAAGTTGTTAACTATTATTTTATTCAATATCTCCTGATCCACTCAGTCTGGTATCAAATGTATTACATCACCCCAAACAAACCTTTGTTCAAGCAAAATCTATTCGATATGTTAACGAATTTAGAAACATCATGGTTCATGAGGGATTTAGGTTTTTTTACATTCAAATTGTTATTTATGTTGCTTGCTCAGCGACTGTAACTATCACCAAGGACCACAGTCCATGTGTCCTTGTGAACGTGCTGGTAGCACATTGTCGGACACACTGTGCTCATTAGTGCCAGTTTGTTAACTACAATTAAAGGTTATGTAGGGTGACTGGCTTACTACTTGTGTGTAAAAATTTATCAATTTGTAGATTATCAATTAATTCATAAATTAATATTATAATTTATATATAATAATATATATAATATAATTTATATTTATATATTTATATTTATATTAACTCCTTCACTTGGGGTAAAGACTCATTCCCTACTTGGAGTAGACAATCCATTGGTTTCCTGCTGAGAACCATGGCCTCAGATTTGGAGGTGCTGATCCTCATCCCAGCCGCTTCACACTCGGCTGCGAACCGATCCAATGAGTGCTGCAGGTCGCAGACCGATGATGCCATCAGGACCACATCATCTGCAAAAAGCAGTGATGCAATCCTCTGACCACCAACCCGCAGCCCCCCTCCCCCGCGGCTACGCCGTTAGATCCTGTCCATGAACACCACAAACAGGATAGGTGACAAAGCGCAGCCTTGGAGGAGGCCAACCCTCACCGGAAACGAGTCCGACTTACTGCCAAAGACCCGGACACAGCTCTCGCTTTGGGAGTACAGAGATTGGATGGCCCTAAGTAGAGACCCCCTCACCCCATACTCTCGCAGCACCTCCCACAGTATCTCCTGGGGAACCCGATCATACGCCTTCTCCAAATCCACAAAACACGTGTAGACCAGATTGGTATACTCCCAGGCCCCCTCAAAGATCCTCGCGAGGGTAAAAAGCTGGTCCGTTGTTCCACGACCAGGCCGGAAACCGCATTGTTCCTTCTCAATCCGAGGATCGACTATCGGTCAAACCCTCCTTTCCAGCACCCTGGAGTATACTTTCCCGGGGAGGCTGAGTAATGTGACGCCTCTGTAGTTGGCACACACTCTCCGGTCCCCCTTTTTGAACAGGGGAACCACCACCCTGGTCTGCCACTCCTTAGGTACTGTCCCCGACTTCCACGCAATGTTGATAAGACGTGTCATCCATGACAGTCCCTCAACATCCAGACGCCTTCAGCATTTCTGGGCGGATCTCATCAACCCCTGGGGCTTTGCCACTGTGGAGTTGTTTGACTACCTCAGTGACCTCCGCCAGGGAGATTGATGCTGATCCCCCATCATCCTCCAGCTCTGTCTCTACTATAGAGGGTGGGTTTGTCGGGTTCAGGAGTTCCTCAAAGTGTTCCTTCCACCTCCCAATCACCTTGTCAGTTGAGGTCAACAGCATCCCATCCTTGCTGTATACAGCTTGGATGGTTCCCTGCTTTCCCCTCCTGAGGTGTCGGATGGTCTTCCAGAACCTCTTTGGTGCCAACCGAAAGTCCTTCTCCATGGTTTCTCCGAACTCCTCCCACACCCACTGCTTTGCCTCTGCCACGGCCGAGGCTGCAGTCCTTCGGGCCTGTCGGTACCTTGCAACTGCCTCCGGAGTCTCCCGGGATAGTATATCCCGGAAGGCCTCCTTCTTCAATCGGACGGCTCCCCTGACCACCGGTGTCCACCAGGATGTTCGAGGGTTACCGCCCCTTGAGGCACCTAAGACCTTGAGACCACAGCTCTCAGACGCAGCTTTAGCAATGGAGGCTTTGAACATCGCCCACTCCGGTTCAATGCCCCCAGCCTCCACAGGGACGCCAGAGAAGCCCCGCCGGAGGTGTGAGTTGAAGGCCTCCCGGACCGGGGACTCCTCCAGACGTTCCCAGTTCACCTGCACTACACGTTTGGGCTTACCAGGTCTGTCCAGAGGCTTCCCCCGCCACCTGACCCAACTCACCACCAGATGGTGATCAGTTGACAGCTCCGCCCCCCTCTTCACCCGAGTGTCCAAAACATATGGCCTCAGGTTCGATGATACGATAACAAAATCGATCATCGACCTTCTGCCTAGGGTGCTCTGGTACCAGGTACACTTATGAGCATCCTTATGTTCGAACATGGTGTTCGTTATGGCCATTCCATGACTAGCACAGAAGTCCAATAACAAGCCACCACTCAGGTTCAGATCAGGGAGGCCGTTCCTCCCAATCACGCCTCTCCAAGTGTCTCCATCATTGCCCACATGTGCGTTGAAGTCCCCCAGCAAGACTATGGAGTCCCCCTCAGGAGCCCCATACAAGGCTCCATCCAGGGTCTCCAAAAAGGCCGAATACTCCGAACTGCTGTTCGGTGCATAGGCATAGACAACAGTCAGAGTTTTCCCCTGCATGACCCGCAGGCGTAGGGAGGCGACCCTCTCGTCGACTGGGGTGAACTCCAACATAGAGGCACTTAGCCGGGGACTTGTGAGTATCCCCACACTAGCCTTGCGCCTCTCACCCTGGGGAGCTCCGGAGAAGAATAGAGTCCAACCCCTATCCAGAAGTGAGGTTCCAGAGCCGAGGCTGTCCGTAGAGGTAAGCCCCACCAGATCCAGCTGGTAGCGCTCCACCTCCCGCACAAGCTCCGGCTCCTTCCCTCCCAGAGAGGTGACGTTCCACGTCCCCAAAGCCAGCCTCTGCCACCCGGGTCCGATCCGTCGAAAACCTCTGCCTTCACTGCCACCTTTCTGGCAGCGCACCCGACCCCCTTGGTTTTTCCCACGGGTCGTGAGCCCACGGGACGGAGAAGGAGAGATGTTGGTGTTGTCCACGTTGCTTTTTTGGGCTATGCCCGGCCGGGCTCCGTGGCAAGCCCGGCCACCAGGCGCTCGCTGACGGGTCCTCCTTCTGGGCCTGGCTCCAGAAGGGGACCCCGGGCTTCCTCCGGGCCGGGTATCATCCTCTCTTATAGTTCTATCCATGAGGGTTTTTGAACCATTCTTTGTCCGGCCCCTCGCCCGAGACCAATTTGCCATGGGAGACCCTACCAGGAACACAAGGTTCCAGACAACACAGCCCCCAGGTTCATAGGGACACACAAACCTCTCCACCACGATAAGGTGATGGTTCCCGGAGAGGTGATTATTGTTCTCGAGTGAGGGGAAAATGGAACGAGAGATGGGCCGGAGAATTGGAGCAGCGGGTGCGGTGTTGCAGTCGCTTTATCTCACCTTTGTGACGAAGAGAGAGCTGAGCCAGAAGGCAAAGCTCTCAATCTACCGGTCTATCTTCGTTCCTACTCTCACCTATGGTCATGAAGGGTGGGTCATGACCGAAAGAACGAGATCGCGGATACAAGCGGCGGAAATGAGTTTCCTCTGGAGGGTGGCTGGTGTAACCCAGCTGTTTTTTCTGCTTGTTGGCCATTTTCTGTTTTTTTCCTTTGTCCCTTCTCCACCGTTTATAAGTCTAAGTCTGAAGTATCGCGAGACTTGCCACGAGATTTGCCGCGAGACTTTGTGAGACATCCGCGGTAGTTTGAATAAACATGGCGGTGCGCATTTGTTTGGGAGAGCGTGTGTGGGACTGGGACTTGTTAGAGCTGCTGCAGGTAGGCATTTAGCCACAAACTTCTTATTTTCACCTCCAACTGCCTTGTCACTCACTGGTAGGCCTCTCAACTTCTAGATGCCTTCGCACTTTGTGAAACTACTGTCATTTGAGCCTTGTGAAAGCGAGAACTGGTGAGTGTTGTATTGTTGTTGCATGCTAATGCTGGCGCTAGCATGCTAATGCTAATCTCCTAATTTGTACTGAATCATGAGCAAATGTTGCTTTAGTGTGTCATTTGGTTAAAGTGACAACTATTTAATGATGAAATGATTTGTATGTTGTACCCTTATGCAACATGAACATTTAATGATATACTGACTGTTTTATGAATGAGTACTCTATTGTTGAATGATTGTTTGTATCTTTATGTTGTAGCAAACAATTTGACATTGAATCATGTACATGTAGATTAATATATTAATGCCATTTATTTATAAGAATATTAATGGTATTAATTGTGCTAATGCTAAACAATAGTGGTAACGAATGGTCCTGGTTGTACAGGCCAGGTTCCTTTCATGGATGGCGAGCTACGAATAGGCCTCGAGCCTGAACCCAAGAGAGAACAACCAACTGCAACTTCTGCTAGTGCGGTAGGAGGCGCTGCAGCTTGCTCCCCCACACACAAACACACAAAACCTGATATCCATACAGATTCTTTGAACTTTTTCCCACAAGTGAACTGGGTAACCCCTGGACTCTCAATAACGCCTTCCACTGGGCTTAATGAACTTTGGGCCGCAACCAATGTTTTGGATTTGTTCTATGTTCTATGTTTGGAACCATCTTTTGACCTGTGTGTTCATTGAAATAATCGAACCAACTTGTTAATGATTGGGACTGTGCACATTGTAAATACTGTAAATATTCTCTTCTGCAAATATACAAAAATACATTATCACTTTTGCACTACAGTACAGTGTTTGTCTTTTATTAAACACCATACCAACTTCCTCCCAGAGTCGAATTTAGAACTTCTGATAACTAGCTTATTATTATTACATTTTTACAATGCTAGCTTCTACCTCATATAGGCTACACTGGCATCTCCCTTAGGGATAGGGTGAGAAGTTCAGCCATTCGTGAGGGACTCGGAGTAGAGCCGCTGCTTCTTTGCGTAGAAAGGAGCCAGTTGAGGTGGTTCGGGCATCTAGTAAGGATGCCACCTGGCCGCCTCCCTAGGGAGGTGTTCCAGGCACGTCCAGCTGGGCGGAGGCCGCGGGGCAGACCTAGGACCAGGTGGAGGGATTATATCTCCACACTGGCCTGGGAACGCCTTGGAATCCCCCAGTCAGAGCTGGTTAATGTGGCCCGGGAAAGGGAAGTTTTGGATGCCCTGCTGGAACTGCTACCTCCGCAACCCGACCCCGGACAAAGCGGATGGAGATGGAGATAGTACTAAACGAAAGATTAGGTGCTTGGGTAAGGTAAGTGGGTGAAATGATAAAGATATCAATGTAATAGTTGTAACTTGTGATAATTATCTTTGCTAGTGTCAAATAATTGCACACAATACAGTGATGTTAAACAAGCTGTATATAAGGTAATTTGCTCTTACCAGTGGATCGCCATACGTAGGCTACTTCGTCCACACCAATTGCTCTCAAAACGTCGTTTGCAGGATGGCAAACATAATTTCAGTGACTGAATATTGCCACGCCAATCACTGCACATCATCAGGTAGAATCAAATGTATTTTGCCAGTGTTAGCTGCGTTCGCTCGGCTGCGGCGATACAAAATGGATAGTTTTTTGAACAGAAAAATGTATGTGGTTGACAGCCCTGCACCAGGAAAAGCTCCATAGCGTGTGGTGAGGAAATTGACCCTGAATACATTCAATTTGGATTCACAATTAGTTTGTGTTACAGAGCCGCGAACTTTTCTGAAAACCTTTGTGAGAGAGACGTGTAGCCTACAGTTGTGAGCACGAGTAGACATTTATTCTTCTTTGTACGTGAAGAAATATTACTATTTACAGTCATTTTACCCGTTTTATAACTTTTATTCTTACACCATACAGCTTTCTCAAATGTCCCTATTAGATCATAGCTTTGCTCTGACTAGCTTGCCACTTTTCACAATTAAATAAAGTGGAGCACTGTTCAATTTCTTTTCGCTTCGGATTCCGCAATGCAAAGTGGCATTTTAGTTGTTTTTTCTTCAATGGTCTGCAATAGCGGTTTACGTTTCCCAAACCAAGTGCGTGAATGTGTGAGAAATACAAGGTGTGACGTGACGTGACAGTGTATGTAGAGGGACATATGCGTGAGAAATAAGGAGTGGAGTGAGAACGTGAAGAGGGTCGTTTGCGTAAGTCTCAGGCTCACTGCATGAGAGTTGGCAGCCCTGTTATGTTTTTAAAAATTGTTTTGGGGGAAAGGTGGTCCTCGGAAAAATTTCAACAATCAGAAATGGGCCTTAAGATACAAAAGGATGAGAACCCCTGCCATAGAAGTCTAAACAAAATACGCCTCATTTTAACATGAATGCAGACACAGAAACAGAAACATTACCCACATGCAATTTTCCATGATACAACGAAGTTTATTTTTTAGATTGGTAAGTTATTTATTATCCATCAACAGTTGCTAGAAAAAATTCCAGTTATTTTCAATAACATTGCATTTACAGGCTTATATCAAATAGACAGAATGTTTATCTTAAAAATGGATGGTTTGCATTTTGCTTTGATATAACAAACAGGCTTGAACAAAGTAGTCAAAAGTGCAACGTGCTGCCAAACCTATGATGTGCACATGCCTGTTGTTTTAGGCTATGTAACGCCATAAACAATTTGATACCTTACATTTTGAGTAATTTGGTTATCAAAACCTTTCCTGGAATCATTAAATATTGTCCTAAACGTTCTCTGTTTGAACAAAATAGCGTTCACTGTTTCAGTGGGGCCATCTAAATAATTTTCATCATCATTCCAGATTTTTGATCAACAGCTTTTTGTCTAGGCTATGTCTTTAGGCTAAAGTGCCTCTAAAATATGTAAGGAAGTTTGAAAACTATTACGATCTCCAGTAGTTTGTGGTACTGTTGGTCAATAGCAGTTGATGGCTCACAGTCATATGCCCTACAGTGGCAGTTCTCTGTAACCTGCTGAAGTATTTCATTGACAAATTAAAATCATTATTTAATTTATTTCTACAGGGTTGACTGATTGAGAAAAAGCCTATTTTGTATCAATGCCCTGTTACATTACACTGAAACATTAAACAAAACACAAAAAAAGAAAACATTTCAAACAATAAAAATGTGTTACAATCCAATTGTATAATATAGTGTAGTATATCCTACAGTCCATGCCATGGCATAAGATACCCGACATCAGTTCTCCATAAATAAGGGTTCAAAACACAAAGCATCCCCATCTACTAGCTTCGGGATCCATACTGTTGAATAAAGTGACTAACTGACTGATTAATCTGCCTGCACTCACTGTTTAGAAATAATACAATAATGTGGAAAGGGAAAAAATGTATGCTGAACTTTCACTCTCCAATTGTATCTACATAACATGTAATTTTACTCCGTGTTGGATAAAGGGCATGTGCACCCATATTACGGGTGCTTGTTAAAACTGAGTGCTTGTAGTTTCAATTTGACATTTAGGCCAACAGTTAAAGCAGTTCTCTAATGAAGAAAGTGGCAAAACTCCTCCACAGCGCAGTGAGCCACTGATCAGTTACGAAAAGGAAGTGTTTTTTTTGCAATTATTTCTGTCAATGGTGGTGTGGCTGATTGTTAAAGGGGCCATTATGCTAATTTCCAGGTTCATACCTTTATTTAGGAGCTCTACTAGAAAAGGTTTCCGCGTATTAATGTTCAATAAACAATTTATTTTTTCTAAACTGCCTGGATCTGCAGCACCTCTATTCACCTCTGTCTGAAACGGTCCGTTTTAGCTCCTGTCTCTTTAAGACACCCCCCCCCCCACGAGCCAAGTCTGCTCTGATTGGTCAGCTGGCGAAACAAAGGGACTTTGCCTTTGCGCTGACAACCAGCGTTTTCTCGACATGGCAAAACCACCCGGCCTTCGCTCTGACTGGCTCTGTGTGACTTAGTGACGTAGGTGAGTTACGGAAGTAAACGCCGGACTACAAACGAGGCGTTTTACGCAGTTCAGGAGCAGTGTTTTCTGTGAGAGAGAGTAGCTCCCTTTGGCGTGGACTATGGGCTTTGTAAATTTTCAGACCTTTTACATGCACAAAAAGCTATATAACATACTAAAGGAAATGGAAGAACCCAGAAAGCATAACAGGGCCCCTTTAAGTCTAGTGAAATTGTGTTTTCCCACAGCGGAATTGAATGTTTCATACATGAACAGATTTGGCGTCAAATACTTTGTACAACATTAGAACAGATATTTTGTGACTTGAATCCCAATTAAAAAAATGTAAGATATATTTTTTTAATACTTTAATGATAGGACAGTAGGTAGACAGGAAATGTGTGTGTGTGTGTGTGTGTGTGTGTGTGTGTGAGAGAGAGAGAGAGAGAGAGAGCAAGAGAGAGATAGAATGGGAAACATGCAGCAGAAGGGCCTGAGCCGGATTCAAACCCAGGCCACTGTATCAAAGACTAGCCTTTGTGATGTGTGCCTTTAGCCCCAAGAGCCAGGCCTTAACTGGTCTCATCAATCATGTGTTGCTGTTTAGCTACTGAACTACTGAACACATAAATGTGTTGAAAGAAAATGAAAAATACATGAGCAATACTATATCTCAAACTGTTTTGTGTATGTTTTGACGGGGATTGGCATCTGTCACGTATGTAAATTCATTTGCCTTCTTCATTGGTATACATGCCAGCTTCCCAGCGAAGGGCCCATTTGTTTTTATGTCTAGTTACACGAGTGGCTTCCAAGACCTGCAATAGAAAAAAAGCTCTCCAAAACCAGGCTAGTATTTTCAAGTATGAGTATTTTTTAGGTTTTACTTTATTTCTACATCCACCTAGGAACCTTTTTGAGCTATAGCTTAGCTAACTAGCTTAGCTTCTCAGTAAAAAAATAAATAAATAAGCACTTTCTCCTCCAAACATGGGCCGTTGTATTGTTGCTAAAAAGTTAAATTTTTGTCTCATCTGACCACACCTTGTTGTCCCAGTAATCTACCTTCTCCAAATGTTGTGTAGCAAACTTCAAGGTCCACCCTAGCCCTAACCCTGAATAGCTGCATTGTAATAATTATTACAAAACACACCCATTGTAGTGTTCCCAAGGAGGCTTGAACTCATGACCTTTTGTTCTCCAGGTAGCAGTTCTAGCCACTAGGCCACCACTATCACTTATTTGCCCTACTGAATGGTAAAACATAAAGATTGTGAACGATTCCTTACATCCATGTCTGAAAAAGTCACTGAAGGTATCTTTTGTATATAATGGCTCTACGCAAATAGAATGTGTATTATTAGAATACTTGCCTCATTGTTCACGTCGTCAACAGGTTGAATTCCTGCATACTGGAGCAAAGAACACTCAATCAGTCATATTTTAAAACCAAGTAGTTTAGCTGTCTTTGCAAAGAACTTTGCTTTAAGCAGCATAGCAGTGTTGCCATTTCATGTAATGTTCCTTTTTACCAATGTCACATTATAAAAGACAATAACTGTCTCAGTAGTAAAACAAGATTTTAAGAGACTGTCAAAGAAAAGCAAAGGTGGATAACTCTGCATGTCAACATTTCTGCCTCTCTCAGCATGACGTTTCATATACAGTGCTGTGCGAAAGTATTTGCCCCCTTACAGATTTCTTCTGTTTTTGCTTCTTTGTCACACTTCCATTTTTCAGATCATCAAACAAATATTTATATCAGACAAAGACAACCTGAGGGAATACAAAATGCAGTTTTTAAATGATGATTTAATTTATTAAGGGAAAAAATGCTATCCAAACCAACCTGGCCCTATGTGAAAAAGTAATTGCCCCCTAAACCTAATAACTGGTTGTGCCACCCTTGGCGGCAACAACTGCAATCAAGCGTTTGCGATAACTGGCAATGAGTCTTTCACATCGCTGTGGAGGGATTTTGGCCCACTCTTCTTTGCAGAATTGTTTTAATTCAGCCACATTGAAGGGTTTTCGAGCATGAACGGCCTGTTTAAGGTCATGCCACAGCATCTCAATCGGATTTAAGTTCGGACTTTGACTAGGCCACTCCAAAACCTTCATTTTGTTTTTTTTGAGCCATTCAGAGGTGGACTTGCTGGTGTGCTTCGGATCATTGTCCTGCTGCATAACCCAAGTGCGCTTGTCCTTAAAGTCACGAACTGATGGCCGGACATTCTCCTTCAGGATTTTCTGGTAGAGAGCAGAATTCATGGTTCTATCAATTACGGCAAGTCGCCCAGGTTCTGAAGCAGCAAAGCAGCCCCAGACCATCACACTACCACCACCATGTTTGACTGTCAGTATGATGTTCTTTTCCTGAAATGCTGTGTTAGTTTTACACCAGATGTAACGGGACGCACACCTTCCAAAAAGTTCCACTTTTGTCTCGTCAGTCCACAGAATATTTTCCCAAGTCTTGGGGATCATCAAGATGTTTTTTTGGCAAATGTGAGACGGGCCAACTCTATGGGCCTCTTATTCCCTTTCACCATACTAAAATTGGATGATATTGTATTGCAATTTCAGAGCAGTTTTTGCTTGTTTTTTAAAATATAATGTCATTTGGTTGAATGGAACGTCCGTTCAAAGCATTTGTTTCCAAAAAGCTGCATGAATAAATCTTCAGCTCAACAGTCCTCTCATGGCAACAGAACACACAAGGCGACTGCAATTTGAGGGTAAAAAGCTTCTCCATCTTACCTGGGTACAGTCTACCTGCAGAATGAATGTATGCCTATAGACAGCAGGGATGGCTGGCTCATATCCAGTGCCATATTTCTCAGCCAAATGGAGAAAATTCACTACAAACAATGGGATTACTTTCTATGCGTTTGTATCCAGTAGAGTAAAATATCTATTTAACAATTAAAACAAAAATGTTGAAAATACAGACTGTTTTTCTTTGCTGTAAGGTGTTCTATCTCTATGAGTCCTCTTCAGTTGATTTGCATCTGCAAACAGAAATGGAAAATACTTACTGCGTTATCTTCTGGCTTCAGTTGAACTATTTTCTCTTCAAAGTCCTGAAGCACAGTCCCGGTCAGGCCCTTTGGACTTCTGTTTTCACTCCATTTGTTCAAAAGCATCAAGGAGGTACCTTGCACAGCTGAAGGGGACCAAGGTGAACCCCAAGGCTTGGCCGTGACAATGGAGGTGGGCAGTCGGGTGGCAGGACGAGAGGAAGAGGAAGCAGGACATATGTAGTCTTTTCTTTCTGAAATAAAAAAAGGGTTACTGACCAAGATGCACATGCACATGTTATTTTGTTAGTGGTTGTATAGGGTATATGTGGTATACCCTGATAAATGTGTTTGTGCAATTTGTGTAGAGCAGTTTGATTGATTATGGTCTTCATAATTGTTCTGTTTGAAATGAATGAGGAGTTTTCTAGCTATAGAACACAAGCAAAGGGCATCATTATGCTCATTCAGTTCACTGTTAGCCCGGATAGTTCACTGTTAGCCCGGATTTCAAATGTAATTAAACGCTTCAATTACAATGTACCAAATGATTTAAGTTGGATTGCATTACTATCAAATGTAAGTCTATTCTACTAATTTGTAGAATAGACTTACATTTGATAGTAATGCAATCCGACTTACATTTGATGGTAATGCAGTGTGTGAATGACTTTGAGTTACATGGAATTGAATTGTCAAGTTTTAGTCATGACCAGACTAAAGTAAACCAGTAAAATCAAAGAAGAAGAAGATATCACTGTAAAATCTATTAGCCATCCTGACTTACATACACTAGTTAACTTTACTCGGCTATCAACAATTTGTACTTCTCACTCATTTTTATTAAGTTATGGTTACTTGCAGGGTGAAGAAAACAATTTACTTATTGTTTAGAGTGAAGCTTACAGTGAGTGACACTTACATTGGACCAACATATGTACATGGAACACAGCCAGTATTTTTCAATTGAAATGATTTAGATGATCATGTACTCTGTATTATTTACATGTATTATTTACTTACTTAAACTCAAGTGTAAGTAAACTACACTAAATATGTAAGCCTTAGTAAGTACAACATAGAATTTCTATTCCACTTGTTTTTTTAAGGCAATCTGTTTGCATGTCCATTCCATTCCACTTGGGGTCAAAGTACATTGAACTTAACCAATTTTATTTGCTCAACCAGTGCGTTACTTTACTTTTTAAGTAAATACTACTTATCCGGGTTTACAGTGTAATTTAATTCTCTCAGCTTACAAAAAGACACCACGAAGAAATTTTGTCAGGCACTGATTTGAATTATGACAAACTATATAGGGCTAGATCCAAAAAGTAAAATAACCTCAAAATGAATAGTTACTAGATTGAAATTAGTTTTTTGCTAAAATATCTTCTGCTTACATTACTCAAAATTAGCATATGCAAGTAACTCAGTATTGCAAATGTGACAATCGACTGTGCCAACATAGCCTACCTTTTTTTAAAGTTGTAATGGGTGAAGAAAACTGACTACCAGTTAATTTTCTTATTTGTTGTACTGACGGGGTCAGATTATCAGATAATAGAGGCTGTTCCTTGGCGATCATATGCTGTGACACACAATCTACATCTTGTTCCATATTGTTTTCCAAGAAGGCATAAAACAGGTCTGAGGATTCCTGCACTTTCCCGAGCATCTGCTCTCTTCTCATAATGTCCTCGTCCCTTTGACTTTCCACTTTGGACGTTAATTCAAAGCCTTCTTTGTCTGAGAAAACTCTATTTGAAACAAGAGCTTTCTCCTTCCCCTCTCGAAATGAATCATTGGCTATTTCATTAGAAATTGTTGTTTGGTCCCCCAATAGGACCTTAGGTTTTACAGACTCTGGTAAATGTGGAAAGCAAGGGAGCTGGGCATTGCTGAGTTTTTTTACTTTGGATCCCCAGAGTGAGACAGATGTTGGAGAAGATTTGATTTGATTTATGTACAGCTCTTTCTCCTCTGACTGTTGACGAGGCCAGCAAGAAGATTGAATGTCTTTTGTGTCTAGCACGTTCTTGCCCCCAGACACCAAGCATTTAGTTTCATTTGTCTTCTTTTCCTTCATGATACTACTCTGTTTCTCAATGCTACTATTGTCCAGTAGATGAAATACCCTTGTTGGCTTTGCACGTTCCTGAGAAGTCTCTCTGTCATAGAGATCTGAGACTTTACTTTGGTGCAGAAGATCGTCTTGCCGCTTCGTGTTCTGCTCAATTTCACGCTGGATTAGGAAGCTTACCCTGTTTTTATCTTTGGTCTTCACAGTTGTTAGCAATGGGGCACTATACAATAGCAAAGGTTTTGTCTTTATCTCTAACATATCTGCTTTTCTGTTACTATGATTTAAGTCCCTCGATTGCCTTAAACTGTCCACTCTCTCCTGAGCAATGCGAATCTCTTTCTCAATTGGTGTCTCCATGTAAGAGTTTGCCAATTGGATATCACTACTTTCTGTCTGAATGGTGTGAACAGATGTGTCACTTATGTAACCTCCACCTTGGTCTACAGACACATTATCTAGTCCAGAATCCAGATAATCAATAAAACTGTTCACTCTCTTGGTCACTGGCAATTCTGTACCATACAATGTAATCTTTCTGCCTTTCAAGGGATCTTCTTGAACCTGCTCCTTCCATAAAGTTGGACATTGATGAACCCTTTCTCCTTTTTTTGAGGCTTCACTGGCCAATAGCACTCGTTCCTTGATATTTAGAGAAGTGGGATTGAACAGAAGAGTGGCAAGCCTTGCCTTTTCCAACTTTAAGAACTGCTCTCTTGCTGCACAGAAGTTTATCTGTTCATTGTCAATGGTTTCTGGAATAATAACTGTTGTTGGCCATGGCTCAGGGCTCCTGGGCCCATAGCAAAGACTAAAACCCGCCATTAGGTTTTTAGGAGAGTTCATGAGATCCAGGCTTTCCAATGCACGCCATTGCTTCCTGAATGCTGTTTTTGTTTTCTTAGGGGCTTGACTGCTGATAATTCTTTTTCTAAGTTGTTTAGCCTCCGGTTGTGCCACCACATGAGCACGATCGTTGATATCCACCTTGTACTGTGAATCTCCATTGCTCTCCTGGAACAGACTCTTTGGCTTCCTGCCACTGGAGTACGTTTGCAGTTTGAAGCCACTCTCTTTTTTCAAAGTCGCCAGCTTGGCTTGCCTCTCGGGAGAAATCATCCATGCTTTATTCAACTCAGCTTCAGGACTAGCAGGGTCTTCTACAAAAGAATAAAAGCTGCAGAGGGAACCTGTGCTACTACTGGAACTGCTACTGGGGCTGTTGGGAAGCCAGTTGTCACTAGAATTACAAGTTTCTTCAAAAACAGCCAACTGATTGGCCTTCATCACAACATCTACAGACCGCTCCTTCCGCTGGGAAGAAACCATCACTGTTGACTGTGTGGGGGCTACCAAGATGCTGTCGTAGTTAGAGGTTTCATCATTGTTACTCCAGCTCAGGTCCAGGGACCTGTGGCCAGTGGGTCTATGGATGTGGTAGAGGTCCTGTTGCTCCAGTCTGGGGGACAGGGGCTTTATCACCCACCTCCTTGGGTTGCTCTCCATGTGACCCAATAGGTTTGAAGAGGCTTCCTCTCTATATGGGACTGTTGAAGTAGAAGATTGTTAAACGTAGTCCATGATTTTCTTCCCTAGGCTCTGTCTCAGTCTATCACATCAGTCTGTGAAACCAAAACAAGAAATACAAGGCATTCAAATTAATATTATTTAACTGTCACTTGATCATTTCAAAATACACAGGATACAGTGTTAATATCCATTATGGCATAGGTTAAGATGAGCACTTTAGAAAACAATATTTTAGAATTAATTTGGGTTGACAACAGATTATGTCATTGATGTTTTCAAGTGGGCACCCTCCATCCCGGATGTTTTGTTAATTTAATAGTGAGCAAAGAAGTCTCAGAGCTACTCTCGCATGGCCAGAAAAAATTAAAAAAAAATTATCAAGCTGTGAGATATCCCACTTCATTCCTGGAGGCTTTTTTTGCACAGCTCTGCAGGGATACTTACCATCACCTGAAAGAAGATAAAATGTACCTACTCTATTCCTGCAGGCTTGGTAGATGACGCTCTGCTGGAGAGGCTTACCTTTTACACCTTTGTCCTGAGATGAAACCACTTTCTTAGTTTTTTCTACATGATCTTTACTTTTGCTCCCAGATTGGATCCTTCCTTTTCAGCCACAGCCACTGGCTGCTTCTTTCTGCTATATCTGACACAGCGTTTATGGTCTGGCGCAATTCTTTGCTGCGGATCCTTATTTCCTTAAGTAGTTTGTTGCTGATATTGCTACAAATCCACAGCTTCCAAACAACATTCCGCCTCAGCTGCTAATTTGCTATATCAGAATTTCTTTCTTTCGTATGCCTCGTCTATCCATGGCATTGTTCATTTTACAAAATGCTCATATTTTTCTGTGTTGGACCAGAGGAATTCTGCAAGTCTGGTGTTAAATATGGTCCATGTCGCCATCTCCTCCAATGGGCAGGGCGTTGAGCGTCTATGCTCCATTGCTGCTGCCAAGCACTTTAGTTCCTGATTGTGGGGCCAGGTATATCTTCCTTGACATACAGTGCATCCGGAAAGTATTCATACCCCTTCACTTTTTCCACATTTTACTATGTTACAGCTTAATTCCAAAATGGATTAAATAACAAAAATTCCTCAACATTCTACACACAATACCGCATAATGACAAAGTGAAAAAAGTTTATTTGAATTTTTTGCAAATATATTAAAAATAAAAAAATTAAATATCACATGTACATAAGTATTCACACCCTTTACTCAATACATTGTTGAAGCACCTTTGGCAGCAATTACAGTCTCAAGTCTTCTTGAGTATGATGCTACAAGCTTGCCACACCTATTTTGGGGCAGTTTCTCCAATTCTTCTTTGCAGATCGTCTCAAGCTCCATCTGGTTGGATGGGGAGCGTCGGTGCACAGCCATTTTCAGATCTCTCCAAAGATGTTCAATCGGGTTCAAGTCTGGGCTCAGGCTGTGCAACTCAGGGACATTCACAGACTTGTCCCAAAGCCACTCCTTTGTTATCTTGGCTGTGTGCTTAGGGTCGTTGTCCTGTTGGTAGGTCAACCTTCGCCCCAGTCTGAGGTCCAAAACGCTCTGGAGCAGGTTTTCATCAAGGATCTCTCTGTACATTGCTGCATTCATCTTTCCCTTGATCCTGACTAGTGTCCCAGTTCCTGCTGCTGAAAAACACCCCCACAGCATGATGCTGCCACCACCATGCTTCACTGTAGGAATGGTATTGGCCAGGTGATTGGTTTCCTCCAGACACCACGCTTGGCATTCAGGCCAAAGAGTTCAATCTTGGTTTCATCAGAGCAGAGAATTTTGTTTCTCATGGTCTGAGAGTCCTTTAGGTGCCTTTTGGCAAACTCCATGCGGGCTGTCATGTGCCTTTTACTGAGGAGTGGCTTCCGTCTGGTCACTCTACCATAAAGGCCTGATTGGTGGAGTGCAGCAGAGATGGTTGTCCTTCTGGAAGGTTCTCCCATCTCCACAGAGGAACACTGGAGCTCTGTCAGAGTGACCATTGGATTCTTGGTCACCTCCCTGACCAAGGCCCTTCTCCCCCGATTGATCTGTTTGGCCGGGCGGCCAGCTCTTGCAAGAGTCCTGGTGGTTCCAAATGTCTTCCATTTGCGAATGATGGAGACCACTGTGCTCGTTGGGACCTTCAATGCTGCAGACATTTTTTTGTACCCTTCCCCAGATCTGTGCCTCGACACAATCCTGTCTCGGAGGTCTGCAGACAATTCCTTGGACTTCATAACTTGGTTTGTGCTCTGACATGCATTGTCAAATGTGGGACCTTATATAAACAAGTGTGTGCCTTTCCAAATCATGTCCAATCAATTGAATTTACTACAGGTGGACTCCAATCAAGTTGTAGAAACATCTCAAGGATGATCAGTGGAAACGGGATGCACCTGAGCTCAATTTTGAGTGTCACAGCAAAGGGTGTGAATACTTACGTACATGTGATATTTTTTTTATTTTTTTTTTAAACATTTGCAAAAAATTCAAAAAAACCTTTTTCACTTGGTCATTATGCGGTATTGTATGTAGAATGTTGAGAATTTTTTTTCATTTAATCCATTTTGGAATTAGGCTGTAACATAATAAAATGTGGAAAAAGTGAAGGGGTATGAATACTTTCCGGATGCACTGTATCTTCCTTGCGTAACCACATTGAGTAAGACAAGTACCCAAACATTATGGCCCGTATTTCCATACAGGGATTAAGCCAAATCCTTGACTAAAAAACAGTTTCAAAGGAGAATCTCCATTGACAGGGAGATTTATTCAAGAACTAGGCTTAATCCCTATATGGGAAACTGGGCCTATGTGTTTGAGATTTGCTGTCCCTCCACAGAGCGGGCATGTTGGTTCCTCACATACCCACTGGCTCAGACTTGTTGGTGTTGGCAGTTGGTGTTGGCAGTCCGTCGTAGGCAACAATAAAGCTAATTCTTGTGTGGGATTCCATTCCCTTCCATTAGCTTTCCTAGCAAACCTGACTTCTCAATAATCTCCAGGCCTCTGTTCAATTCTATCCTTAATTCCTCCACCTGCTCCGAACCTTTAAGGGTAGCATTGTACCATTTTCTGAGACTTTTGAAAGGCTTCTCGATCACAGTTGAAATTGGATCCTCATCTATGAACAATATTTTGCAGCACAAATTCCCCTTGACCACTGATGTGCTTTTGGATTTGCTTGGTTTTATTTTCATTCTAGCCCATTTAAGGTAATCATTAAGTTAACTTAGTAGATTTTTAGTGGAAGGAGTTGTCAATATTGTCATATCGTCCATATATGCTCGAATGGGAGGGAGGCGTGATCCTGCCCTTAACCTTTGCCTACCGACGACCCATTTCGATGCTCGGATTATTACTTCCATGGCCATAGTAAATGCCAAGGGTGAGATTGTACATCCGTCCATGATGCCAATCTCTAAATGCTGCCAATCTGTAGTAAATGTCTGTATTAAAACACAATTGAATGGCCTGAAAGTATACTTTAACCAGGTTTATAATTGTATTTGGTACCTTAAACTCATGCAGTCCACAACAGCTTGAGTAGCGCTGCCCCAAATGCCTTTGCCAAATCCAGAAAAATGACATGAATATCTTATTCCTCACGTTTTGCCGACTGAATATGGTGCCAAATCATTCTAGAGTGCTCCAAACTGGAAAAGCCCGATACGCTTGCTTTCTGTACTGAGGAATCTATTAATTTGTTATTTGCAGGGTGTTCGGTCATTTTGTGTGCTATTATGAAAAAAATATGTTCCCCTCAACATTAAGCAAGTTAATTGGTCTGAACTTGCTATTGTCACTAGAATTACCCTAATAACCCTCAATCACCCTAATTGCATTTTCCACCTCTTTACATTTTGGAGGGCTGGTGTCCATTTGCTCCACTGGGTCCTCAATTGGTGATCTGTGGGAACTGTGAATGGCTCATGCATTTTCTCATCTGTGTGAGTTTCCTTTAGGGGAGACTCCAGTACCTGTTTGATTGTTTTAGTCAGAGCTTGAAAACGGTTCAAGGAACAGAAACGAAAAATGGAAACAAACTAAAAAATGTTAGGAACAAACACAGAATTAGAAACATCAGTTTTTTCTGTTTCGGATCGCAAACGTTAATTAGAAAACCACATAACCGGTTAATAACGTTTTGTTTTTTTTGGTTCCCCAAAATGTTTCAGAAAGTAAATATGTTTAGGTTCCAATTTTACAATATGTACGATTTTTGCCTGCCAAAACATCTCCGCGCCGCGCTCAGGTTTCTATCACCTCTCTTTTGGACTCAAATTCAAGAGCACCCCGTCTCAAGCGCAGCATGAGTGTTGGGAAGCAGGAAACAGTGCTCTGCCAGTCTCTATAACACACATTTTCTTGTTTGAAGTTTATTCTCTCCCCTATGAGATCCTCGGTTAGCGAGTTGGAGGACATTCTTTTCATACATTTTAAGCGTCCTTATTACAACTATAACAGAAGCACACATTGAACAGGGCTGAGTTAATTATTGTATCTGTGGATCGTCCTCTGAATGGGAAGTTTCAACTTCTTCCATCAGGTTCTCGTTACAGACTTCCAAAGATACGCTGTAATAGATTTAAAAACTCTTTTATCCCCAGCGCAATTATGTTGCTGAACAGGAGGGATGAGTGAATGTTATATTCCGTTTGGACAATGTTACGCTCTTTTTAAAAAAAATCTTTTTATCTGTATTTTGTTTTGTAGAAAGTTGTTTTTGTATTGTTGTTGTATGCTGTGGATGAAATGAACTGAAGTGACTGCTTGCAAACCGATTTTCTCCTTGAGAGATAACAATAATAAAGACTAAAGACTACATTTGAAAAAAAATTTGGAATGTAGCCTAGATAAATAACGTCGTAAATCTGTGATTTGTTATGCAAATTTCTCGTTAATTACTTGGCTATACTTTAATTTATGTAGGCCTATGACAAAAGTAATGGGTTAGTGTACAGACCTAAAATCAATTTCAGTTTGAGGTCAAATTTCAATGTAAGATGTGTCTCTGTGTTGCCTGCCTGTTACCTCTGTATTAAAGTAAACAAGGGTTAAAAATAGTGTTTTGCCAAATTAGCCTGCAGTGTTCTCATCCACGCTTAAATTTTAATTCTGTATTTTAAGTCTAGTGCAACTTTTTTTGTCATTAAACAAAGGTGATAGTACAAGGTGCCGATTAGGCCAAAATTTATACTTTTCTTTCACATTCAGTACGCAACACTCTCACACTCCCTACTCAAATCAGACACACAAAATATCCACTCACATTAACTAATGAATGTAACTGCATTCACAAAACAGTCTCACGCTCGCCATTGAAAGCATTCATACAAACATTAAAGGCTCTTACATTATCTATTGAACCCTCTTACATAGACTAGTGAAGCAAAATGAAATGCTCATGCATTTACTATCAAGCACTCTTACATAATATGATGTGCTATTTACATCAAAAAATTATTTGCCTTTCACATTCACTACTCAAACACACACTCACAAAAGGTACACTCACATTCTCTACTGAATGCATTTACATTCACAAATCAGTCTTAAACTCACAATAAAAGCATTCATTCACACGTTAAAGGCTCTTAAATTAAATATTGGGAACCATCTTACATAGACTAGTGAAGCACTCACACACAAATAAAATGTGTGTGCATTTACCATCAAACAGTCTTACATTGCATACTCTGATGTGCCATTTACGTAAATTTTTTACTTGCCTTTCGCATTCACTTCTAAACTCTAACACTCACTACACACACACTCACAAAAAGTCCACTCACATTCATTACTAAACTCTCTCACACTCACTTCACACACACTCACAAAAGGTCCACTCACATTCATTACTGATTACACTTATATTCACAAATCAGTCTCACATTCACTATTGAAAACATTCATACAAATATTTATTAGCTAATGGACTCTCTTGTTATAGTAGCGTAAATCACTCACACAAAAATAAGATGTAGACGCGCAAACAAAAGGGAAAAAGTGTTTTTTTGCAATGTACAATCATTTATGTTGTGTGAGAGAGATTCTCACTTGAACAGGAAGGCATTATTGCAGTCCCACAGCAATTTATTTCATCTAAAATACACTATGATATCGTCATCTTACATTTGGATATTAAGTTTTTGTTGTTTAATATCCGCTTTCTAAATTTGGATATCAATGTTTTTAAACGTGACAAAATAGTTTGATATCAGCATTTCGTAGCACGGATATCCAAGTTTGATCGCTGCAAACTGGTTTGGATTTTAGATGTTAAGGTTAAGGCATATGTACGGAAGCACTAAGTGGCCATACATTCATATATTTTATTTACTCTGTTAACAAGATAATAATAATGTGTGTATATATATATATATATATATATATATATATATATATATATATATATATATATATATATATATATATATATATATATACATACAGTACTGTGCAAAAGTTTTAGGCAGGTGTGCAGTAAAACTTTTTTTTTTTTTTATGTAAATGTTCATTTTTCTTTTTTCTTTTTATCAATTCATAAAATACAAAGTGAGGGAAAAGCAAATCTGTATCAAATCAACATTTGGTGTGACCACCCTTCGCATTCAAAACAGCACCCCCTGGCTAAAACCTGTGCACAGTACTGTATATATATCAAAACATGTGAAAATTAAAGGTTACAATATCATTAAATGTAAACGTTTATTTTTGGTGTTTTTTCATTGATGCATTGATGCATCGTACCCATAAGAGAAAAATGCATCGATGTTTTAAAAACTGATATCGTCCCACCCCGAATGTCACGTGTGTGAGGCTGGACTGTACACCCATGATAAGCCTTTTTCAGCACTTCTTCCTAGAATCCATTCTTCAGCCCTACGTTCATTGGTTAGAAGTAAAGAAGAGCTATCTGTGTAGGACATGAGATATGCACTTCTACTAGACCTCAACCTTTTACCTCCCACCACTTTAATCTATGTCTGTAGAACATTTGCGTGTAAATAATGAAGTGTTGGAAAACAAGAGCAGGGCTCCATTTTAACACTACTGACACCTGAGACCAACAGAACAAAGTACTAGCATACTTCAAAGTTATGATGAATATCAAAGCTATTGAGACCTACACTTCAATGTTATGAATATCAAAGTTATTGAGACGTACACTTCAAAGTTATGATGAATATCAAAGCTATTGAGACCTACACTTCAAAGTAGGAGAAGGAAGGCCTATTAGTGCATTTTTACAGGAGAGAGACTTTCCAACGTCTTAATATATGAAGACAGTGCAGCGAAATTAATACTGTTCAAATTTAAACTCTTCTGGTTTTGAAACCTTTCAAGTTAAGTATTCACTTTAAATGTAAAAATGTATTTCCTTTAAAGATCATGTTATTTAACATCCTTACCTCCTCTGTCTCTCTTTAGTCTGTCTCTCTGCCTCTTCTCTTCTTGTTTATAGGTCAAAGTTCAGCCAGTCGAATGTCATCCACTCAAACCACTCCCTCCACTTCTTTCGCGGGGGTTATGAGAGTATGACAAGTTCACATCTTTTTACTCTAAGTAGATAATTACATTAGGTTTTATGTACATACTAGACTTTCAGATTCACGACTTGGATAGGCATTGAGGTCACACTGGCATAAAAGCGTAACACTTAACTTTTGTACATAAGATCTGAAACTATTGTCAAATAGTTTTAAGGAAACACTTGGGTACATACAGTACTGTGCATAGGTTTTAGGCAGGGGATGCTGTTTTGAAGGCGAAGGGTGGTCACACCAAATGTTGTTTTGATACCGATTTGGTCTTCCCTCACTTTGTATTTCATGAACTGAAAAAAGAAAAAAAAATTCATTCACATTTATATATATATATATATTTTTTTTAATAACTTTAAAGACTTCACACCTGCCTAAAACCTTTGCACGGTACTGTATATTTTTGTTTTCTTTGTTTAGAAAGCAGGTTTGGCCGGGTTGGAAACACGTGGATACATATATTAGAACTTCTTTGAATGAAGATAAATTACACCCCATTCCAATGTGTTAAAAGCCTGTGCCTACTTAGACTCATACATATGGTAGACAGATGTAAGTGACGTCTTCAACACACAGGACCTAATGTCAGATGCAATGTTCTGGACACTATGCTGTTAAGTGTGGCCTTTAAATAAAAAATAATCACATAATGAATGAAGACAATTGCTAATGTGGTTAACTTGTTTGAATTGTAGTATTTCAGAATTGCATCTCTTTTTTTCTACACTAAAATGCACCACTATAATATCCCCTCCCCAGATTTGGCCTGCAGGCAAAGACCACTGAATACCGTGAACTACAAAGACTACTGAATACGATGAATTACAAAGAGCACTGAATACAATGAACTACAAAGACCACTGAAAATGATGAACTATAAACACCTCTAAATACCATGAACTACAAAGAACACTGAATATGATAACCTATAAACAAAGCTGAATACCATGAACTACAAAGACCACTGAATATGATGAACTATAAACACCGCTGAATACCATGAACTACAAAGACCACTGAATACGATGAATGACAAAGACCACTAAACACGATGAACTACAAAGACCACTGAATATGATGAACTAAAAAGACCACTGAATGCCATGAACTACAAAGACCACTGAATGCCATGAACTACAAAGACCACTGAATGCCATGAACTACAAAGACCACTAAACACGATGAACTACAAAGACCACTGAATATGATGAACTACAAAGACCACTGAATACCATGAACTGCACTAGTATAGTAAGAGGGAAATAAAAGCACATTTTTCTTTTCTTTTTATTTTCTTTTCATTTTTCTGCACATTCTACACTTTGTAATACTGTGCTAACTTCTACACAAGGGTGTAGCAATATTTTCTATATACGTGCTGTCTCTGAAAGGCCCTTTTGACTATTGATCCATGATTCTTTGTTTGCAAGAATCGGCTATTGTTATTATAATGACTGATGCATGGTTCAATGGTTAATATGATGAAACAAACAGGAGAAGACCGATGCATGCATATTCTGCATGTTGAAATCTGACCCCATTTCAGTTTGTCTTTCTCAATATACTGTATAATTACTGTGTAATACTCAGGCTACCTAATTTAACCACAGCATATTTGAAGAGAAAACTTGCATAATGTTTATGTAGCTGTTCATCGTTCTTAAAGCAGCTATAGGTAACTTCTTTTGTATTAACATATTATCAATACATTTCTTCTGAAATTGTAATGTCTATCAGAGAATGAAACAATCCAGATTCAGATCAGTCCTCTTGAGGTCTCAATATTTGACACAAATTTTACATGCCACTGGGTACGATCTCCCGCGAAACTGTGACGAGTTGCTTTATGGCACAAGGAAGTGTGTCACTAAACCAGGAAGAGATGCCTATACTTGGAGTACAGCCATTGATGTGCAGTGACCGCGAGCATCCTGAACGTCTTCTTTGCGACGTTAAGAGAAAATGATTATACCAAGCACCAACAGTTGGTCGCTTAGTTATTTATTTTATTTGTATTAACATTGACGGATCTTTCCCGTGGCAAAATCCTAAATAAGATTTTAAAATTGCTTATATTTTAGTCAATCCTAGCTCATTGTTGATTTCAGACACTTATAACTTGTCGAAAGCCAAGGCAGGGGCAGAAAGTATGTGACACTTGCTGTAAATTACCTTTATTTCCTCAAAGGTCTAATGAAGTTGAGTGCTGAGGAAAGCTTCCTTGCCTCTCTCTATGGCTTATGTAAAATTATAAACTTGGCCTTACAAAACTGACAATTCAGTCAACAACATGATGTAACAAGAACTGTTAAATGTCCCTCAAAACCAAATCCTTTATAATTAATAATGTTACTATCACAAATAAAGTTGATTTCATGGTTTTAACTGAGACATGGTTAGACAAAATGGTTAGACAAAATAGTAATAGTGCAACTATTTTCATTGCAGCTCTCCCTAATGCCAACTTCACACTACACGATTTTTGCCCAATGTTCCGCTCGCCGATATGTTTTTTGAAATCACAGAAAAAAGCCTCAAATTGGAGGCATATCGTAGCGCGCTCTCATGAGCGTAGTGTGAACTGTTGCTTCGCAACACCCGACCGGATATCTAGAAGGTTAAATATATCTGGTCGCTTCAGAGAGTCCAAATATTGTAATCTGAACGGTGTTGTGACGGGCTATGAGAGCAGTGACGACCTTCAGCCAATGAAAATGTAGACAAAAACAAGGAGGAGGAGTTGTAATGCCACTGCAAAACGTAGTTTGTAGACCAGACGAACTCGTTTGTGATTCCTTGTTGTGAAACGTCTTGTAATGTGTGACCCCCTGTCGCCGATCAGTCATGTAGTGTGAACCCCACAACGACTTCAAGACACCCGATTACAAGAGAGACAGTGGTGTAGTGTGTGCAGAGCAGGACAACTTTTTGGTTCTTTGCAGATCTGAAAGAAGGGTGGGGGCCCAGGGGGTCTGTTTCATTTCGTGATGTATTTTAAACAGATATCTTTAAGAGGCTTTGCTGCTATATTGAATTGTTCTTCTCCCGTTCTTTGAAAACTTTTGATTGTAAATGTCAGGGTCTGGGCCCCTCCTGAGAATTGTTCAGTACCTTGGTCAAGTCCTGGGGAAGGCTACTCCTCATTATGCTTCATTATTATGTAGCATTGTTTCCACCTTTGTTCATTTGTTTCTATTGGCTCTATTCATATTGATAACTGTAATGACAATGGGGCCACAAACCTATTTACCAAATGTCATGTCAGAGAATTGATTTTAAAATACTCAGCTACAAGTCACTAAATAATTTGGGTCCTAAATACATTAGCGACATGGCAATACAAAATAACCTTCTAGAAAACGTAAGCCATCTGAAACAAATCTCTTAACCGTTCCCAGAGTTAAAAATAAAAAAGCAAAACATAGATTTTTGTTCTTTATTACAACACATGCAATATTCCATAATAGTTTTGTGTCAGGAAGAAGTATGGTTAATAACTTCTTTCTTGGTGTTTATTTTCCATACAAAATGCATAATTATTGTACAAAAAAGGTTATACTGTAAATCTGTATATACCCTCTGCTTTTGTTATAAGAACTCTACATTACAAATAATCCAGATTAACTTTCACCACAAACTACAGCAAAACAGGTGTAAAATTGGTGTTATTTCCCCCACTCCTTAACTAACATTTTTTGGAGTAAATAATGGCAAAAAATGGCATCATCAATGAGGTCACTACTCTGTCTAATATGCCTAATACAGCTGCATTGCGTTGAGCAGAAAACAGCAGAAGCAATTTTTATGTTGATTATCAAAAATTTACAGAAGCTAGGATCGACAAATCTTCACTCTCTTTTTTTCTATATAGCTAATTTAGCTCTCCTCCCAAAGTAAGAAAAGGCCATAGTTACTGTTTGGAAAGGGGGTTCGTTTGGAGGATTTCAACCGCAGGAGTCTGCTTTGTCAAAGAATACAGTTAGTTTATTAACACATTTGTATGTTCATAATTCTTGCGGTTCTTTAATTGCCATGGTTCTACAATAACAAAGGAAACAGATAATCAGGCATGTACATTAGATAAAAGGCATAAACATAACATAACCTTTGTATAGCCTAATTAAACGAGTGATTGCGTGGTGCGCAGACAAATTAAACGACAATTGTTACGCTATTCGATTCTGTTCATAAAGTTAACTTAATACATGTGAATCAAGGAACAATACTCACAACACACAAGGACACATGACGGGAGTTCAAACAAAAGGTATGTCAAAAGAAGGAAATGGAAACAAAGGCGGTATTTAAAGGAAACAAGGACGCGCGTCAGTTGATTGATAGACAGGTACGGCAATCCGTGGTCCTAAACGGACAGCTTCGTAATCAATCGGGCTGGTTTTATATTGGGTCGCATGGCGCAATTTATCACAGTAACATTAAAGTCTATTTTGTGCACAATGGCATCACAAAATGAAAGCAACTACTTCTAAGGCCTTAATTGGTTTAGCCCCATTGACTACAATACCTTTTAACCCTCCTGTGGTGTTTGTGCGTTTGTTACTCACCCAGTGGTCCGGGTCTGATGAACCCACAACATTAGTGGGTTTTAAAACCACACAAGTTGCAAGCAAGCATGCAGCATTCATCAGAAAAAAAAGAAGACGTTTTTATATTAAAAAAGTATAACCTATTTTTCAAATAGGCCTAGCGTTCTACTTTAATAATTTTTATCATAATTTATTTTTATTTAAATATGCAGTAAAAAAACAACTTTATTTTATTTTATTGTAATTTTTGTTTGTTATATCAATCATTTTCCAATATGTTTTCATCTTATTTGTAATATTTAGGTGGCGGGCTCTAGCAGCCGGTCACATATGGTAATTGCACGTATTATTAGGTGGCCGGCTGGTACAGCTTTCCTATGCTTAAAAGTGCACCAAAATTGGCACACATTCTCAAAACTACACTCAATGCAATGTTATCTCATTACACCTGTTGGTGGCGATATAGCATCAGTTAAATGTATTCAGCTAATCATAAAAAATGGGTTAGGTTCACATTAGGGTTACAGCTCTGAAACTTTCAGGACTTTTCAGGACTCCATTACAGTATGATTAAACTTTCATACCGGCATCCATGACAAATTATGAAGTCCATCACTCTTTTTTTTTTTTTTTTTTTTTAAACTGGTGGTCTACCCAAAGTATATAAGTCCAAAACCATAAATCCAAAATATACAAAATTTTCAGGATATCATCTTCAGACTCTCAACATGAACTGTCCAAAAAAATCTTGTTGATTTCACCAAAACTGAGCCCACAGCACATCAAAATGTTTTACTGCAACCTCTACTGTACTTTGTCATATCTCACTGGTTCATTAAACAACCCGCGTTCAAAAAATAGATACAGATTCCAAAACTGATTTCATTAAGTATTTAAAATTTAAGAACTCTACTAGAATTTTTCACAAATATCTAAGTTTGGTAGTGTTTTGGTTGGGGATTTGAAACTTGGACACTTGAAGTTTTCAAACAACTCCTCCAAGACCATACAACCAAATAACACCAAAATCGCTGTATATCATCCTCAGATGGTCTACTTTCAACAAAAAACCAAGCTTGTTGATACATTAATAATTGAGCTCACAGTTCATCAAAATGTATTACTGTAAACAGTACAGTATATTTATATTTTTAACTGCTTCAATGTTTGACAAAATTATATCATACTTCTATGCAATATTTTTCTTCATCATTGTATACAATAAGTGTCTATTAACAATCAAGATTTAAAGTTTTCAAAAATGTACCTTGAAAACTGATTTATTTATTTTTTTAAATAGCTGAGAGAACAGAAAATAAACAGTTAATAATGTTTCTTTCAAACACATATAGGCTATAATTCGTAATCTCAACATTTTAACCAACCCTGCTTCAAACGCATTCAAATTACAGTGGGACACTTTCACTGTTACGTGAATAGTCATAATGATACCACAGAATGAAAATGTGTTAAAATGTTAGGCTACACATTTAACATACCGCGTCCATGTGCCTACATCAAAGTAACATATGGCTAAAATAAGATAACTGTTATTAGATTTAACATAAAAGGCAGCACGGTGGCCCGGTGGTTAGCACTGTTGCCTCGCTTCAAGAAGGTCCTGGGTTCTATCCCCACCTGACCCAACGGTCTTTCTGTGTGGAGTTTGCGTGGGTTTCCTCCAGGTACTCTTGTTTCCTCCCACAGTCCAAAAACATGCAGATTAACGTCATGTTTCTAAAACTACAAAGAAAAATAAATGACTAGTGCGTTTAAGGTACATTTTTTGAAACTTTAAGTCTGAATGGTAATAATAAGTCAAATATTTTAAAGTCAAACTATAAAATCCAACCAATAAACGACTAAATTCGGCTATTTATAAAAAGAAATCAGTTTCCAAGGTACATTTTTTAAAACTTTAATTCGGATTGGGAATAATAAGACTAATATTTTCAAAAGGTATGATTGAAATTGGTCAAATATTGAAGCAGTAAAAATATAAATGTACAGTACTGTTTACAGTAATACATTTTGATGCACTGTAAGCTCAATTATTAATGTTTCAACAAGCTTGGTCTTCCAATAAAATTAAACCATATGAGGATGATACATCGATTTTGGTGTAATTTGGTTTTACGGTTGTAGAATAGGGTGCCTGAAAAGGGAGTAAGGCGTCATCAGTTAAAATGATGCCCTCAGAGGTGCACCATATCTTAGTTCCTAGTTTACACAATGCATCTCTTCCTAACAAATTAACTGGCGTATGTTCGGATACAGCAGCACGGTGGCTTGGTGGTTAGCACTGTTGCCTCACAGCAAGAAGGTCCTGGGTTCAATCCCCACCTGACCCAAGGGCCTTTCTGTGTGGAGTTTGCATGTTCTCCCCGTGTTTGCGTGGGGGTACTCCGGTTTCCTCCCACAGTCCAAAAACATGCAGGTTAATTGGTGACTCTAAATTACCCGTAGGTGTGAATGTGAGTGTGAGTTGTTGTCTGTCCCTGTGATAGACTCGCCCTATGTCCGCTGGGATAGGCTCCAGCAGGATAAGCGGTAAAGCTAATGGAATGGTTGTAGAATATTCAGTATAAACAATCTGTAGCAGGGGGCCTTGTGACTATACAAGGAGGCCTTGTGAACACATGGTTTTCATTATGATGTATGGCTAAAGTCAAAATATGGAATCTGTAGCTCGAGGAGACCTAGAGACAGCATGTCAAACATCGGGGTGAGTGTTATTTTAATTAGGAACAAAATACACAACATAATTGGCGCTGGCGAGCAGGGTCGGGCTTAGATCGTCTCCTCTACGAGTTTCTACCGTCAAAAGAACTTGCATTGCAGGAAAAAGGAGTATGTTTTTGGGCTAGAGTAGGTCGCTGTGTGTTTCATGTTATATGTGGGGTTTTTATTTTCCATTTAATTTCTTTGATTTCATTAATATTGCGCCTGAATGGGTACCGGCTAGTTGACTCTTGTGCGCAATGTTTGGTTGGCCTGTTTGTGCCGTGATTATGGGTTTATGAATATACAAATATGGGTTTATAGAACGTGATTCTATAAGTATATAAATATGAACTATGATATATGATTCCCTAGTCTATGAGTTATGAGTATCAGTTTATGAATATACGATTATGAGTTTATGGATATACGAATATGGGCCTACAGTATTAAATTCTGTAGTTTATGGTTAAGGTTAGCCAGTGGCCAGTGTGTCACAATAACCCGTGGTTGGTGAACCCTCGGCCAATACGCCGTGATTATGAGTTTATAGTGATTATTGCGCAAATATTTGGCCAGTGTGCCATTGTATGAGTTGTGGTTGTGATTCGTTTGGTTATTGTGTTGATATTGTTATTAGTTTGTGGGCGCCCCGTCTTTTTGTAACCTTCCAAGTTGCCTCTGAGTGGGGCTGATAGCCTGTGATGCGTTGTCTTCCTTGACTGCCATGCATTGCTGTGTTTTCTGTGCGTTTCTCATTGTATTTAGTTGTTCTGTTATTCGTTTTGTATTTGATGTGTCCTGATTATTGTCTTCTTGTTTGTGTGTCTGTGTGAGTGCGCGTGTTGGATAAAGTTTATGGTAAAGTCATTAGTGTACTGATAATATGCATGATTACGCCGGTTGATCTCCTGATAAAGCGTTGTCCCCTACTTGAGAAAGATTAGAAAAATTATGCAAAAACGGTCCAAAAGGACAGCTAAATTAGCCACACAATGGCCAATTGAAGGAACGTTTGATGTCACACTTTGTGACGAAATGGAAGTCTTAATTAAAAATCACGATAGTAACGGACTGAAAAAGGGTAGAGATGAGAGAAGAAAAAAGGAGATGCATATGTTGAAACTGTTTAAAGATGAGGGAGCAGAATTTCTGACCACAGCCAGATTAAATAGACAGATGGTGAGTGAAAGTGATAAGGACCAGGTTGAGAAAGCACTGAAAGTCAAGCCCATAGAAAAGATAGGAAGCGTCCCTAATCCACCGCCCTGTGCGAGTGAGTATCCCTCCATAACAGGACAAATGTATTTCAAAGGGAAATTACAGACGTATGATGAGGAAGATGGAAGTGAGGAAAACCTAGTTATGTATGATCCTCCACAAAGTGCAATGAGAGAAATCAGCCTAGGAATGTGGACAGAGGGATATAGACGAAAGAAAACACCAGCAGGGAGTTCGGAGGGGGGCAACATGAAGGAGGCGCCTGCATTCCATAACCAGCATGCTTATGGGCAGTGTGGGGCTCTTCACAGGGGTGCGGGCTCCGGGGCACATAGAGAGAGCGAATTGGATTCTGGTCTTTAAAGGGGACTCCACAAGAGAAGTCTAATGAAGGTGATAGGACACAGATCATAAAAATTCAAAGTGGCACTTTGGTAGTAGACAAAGACTCACAGCACTGCAGCAACGATTATTGGTTAAGGTTATGGGTTGGAGAGAGACAACAATCTGACTGTAGTGTTAACCAGGGGCCGGCGAGCCAGTATCCAATTATGATAAAAAGGTCAAATTTGTGCTATGTTCCCTGGCAGACTCAGGATATGGAGACTTTGGTGCAGAAGTTGCCTGACATAGCGGGCGGCGCAGGAAAGTGGATTAGAACTGTTGAGAAACTCACAGCAGGCAAAATATTGGCATTGGGGGATATGAAAGCCCTTTTGGTTTGGCTGTTGGGGAGTTTGAAAACTAATGAACTGTTGAGGCAGGCAGGTCAAGCTACTGCTGTTGACACTCCAGTGAGGGATGGAGAGCAGTTTGGTGCCATGCGACGTGCCATGTGGACTATTTTAAGGGATCACCTACAGAAATCAGCACTGACAATGGATCAGCTTTCATTCAGAGAGCAGTGAAAGGGGTCCTGTAGTCCCTACACATTAAACAGAGGTTTGGCTGTGTCTATCATCCCCAGTCACAAGGGATGGTAGAGAGAGTTAACGGAAGTCTGAAAACAAAGATAAGTATGATACATGCGACTACAGGTTTGAATTGAGTGGATGCCTTGCTGCTCTCACTAATGAAACTCCGTATGCAAACTAACCGCATGACCCAATTAACCCCGCATGAGATGCTTACTGGCTGGCCAATGCCAACACCTCTATGTTAAATAATTAATTGCCATCCATAAGGTTATGTACCAACAGGAAAAGCACCAGAGGAAACAGTGGAAATGGAGCAGGAAGAACCAACTCCCTCCCCAGTATCAGCTCACCTATCGGGAGCTGAGCAGACCCTCAAGGGGGGAGGGGATGACCTTCGTCCACCAGAATGTGACGTTGGCCAGCTGTCTGAGAGCCTTGGAGCAGCCCGCCGTCATGATGATGTTGGGAGCCCTTTGCTGGCTGATAACAGCAGCTGGCACAGAGCCAGTGGAGGCTTCAATCGGGAACTGTACGTCAACGCCCAGACAGAATGAGTATTTGACGAACAGCACAGACACCATAGCCATTGATAAAGAGAAGTGTGCAGTGGCCTTACCTTCAGACATCATTATGAGTAATACACGCACTACCCATTGGACAATAGATGGAAAATGCAATGTAATCGTGAAAATAAGACACAATCAGGAATGACTAAACAAAAAAATTGTAAAATTTAAGTAAAATCTAATGCTGTCCAAGAAAGTGCGCCTATTTAGGATTGGTTAGATGGAAAACTTGGGATGTGGGGCGCTACACTGTCTACACTGTCTAAAGTTGACCATCTGGTTGTACGGTCTTGGAGGAGTTGTTTCAAATAGTTCAAGTGTCAAAGTGTCAAATCCAACCAAAAAAGTACTAAACTCAGATATTTATAAAAAATGTAGTTTTCTAGATAGAGTTCTGAAATTGTAAAAGCTTCATGACATCGGTCTTTGAATTTTTATCTATTTTTTTAACGTAGATTGTTTAATGAACCAGTGAGACATGACAAAGTGAATGTACAGTAGGGTTTACAGTAATACATTTTGATGTGCTGTGGACTCAGTTTTCGAGAAATCAAGAAAAAAAGCTATTAACCAGTTATATGGGTTTATAATTAACGTTTGCATTCCGGAACAGAAAAAACTGATGTTTCTAATTCTGTTTCTGTTCGTTTCCGTTTTTCGTTTCTGTTCCGTGACCCGTTTTAAAGCTCTGCTCATTAGTGTGTCTTTTTTTCTCCTAGATACAAATGAGACATCATACTTAAATGAGACTTTGAGCTTTGTCTCTTACCTCTCAAAATCTCCCCAGGAGAAATAGTGACATATAGTCTCACATCTGTCTTAAACTGAGCAGTAAAGGAGGTCTCAGATTTGTTTATGATGAGTCTCATTTGTATCTCCAAGTATTTATGACGAGTATTTTTTTATCTCAATCAAAGCTCATCCAAATCTCAAAATCAAGTCCCTTCTTTGCTCCCAAGAGGCCTTCAGGGGCAAGAAGTCAGAAACAAACGAGCACAAATGAGACAAAATTTAGAACTTGTATTGTTCCTACACATCAATGAGACATAATGTTTCCTCTGGGTATGCAACAAATAGCTGGAACCAGTTTACGGAAGACCTGAGACTCCAAGCCTGACTGTTTTTAAATCCAGATTAAAAACATATGTTCTTTATTGGACATTTTTTATATGTTATTTCTCTTATGAATACTGCTGCTGCTGGGTGCAGGGGAAAAGTGACTGACAACAAACAAGGCTGCACTAATTGTAGCTAGTAAATTATTCATTTCGCCATCAACTGTCCACAAAGTAAACTATTATCAGGTTTGAAACATTACTGCTAATCTTTGTTTTTAAGTGTTGAGTGTAAAAATAATCTAAAATAAATGGAAAAATATAGTAAAATAAGTTCATTTAATTATTTAAGTATATGTTAAATAATTTTATAATTTATGGTTTTAATTTCATTGGCACAATGATGATACAGATTATAGTAATAAAATGTTCCATCTGTGATGGAAATATAAAGTATTCTGAAAGTAATGTGAAAACGTAACTTTTTTATGACACATAACTGTATTTGTATTCTGATTACTTTCAGAGCCATATAATCAGTATGCAGGCACTAATTACATTTACAACCCTGCTTGCGCAATACCATAAGAATGACAGCATGGATAGACGTTTCATAGGAAAAGCCGGACACGCACAATTAAAGAGACATTTTTAGGGCAGCGTGCGTCTGGGGTTGATTGATGACACGTTTGTCCATTAGATCCGAGTTAGTGGTAAAAAAAAATCTATACACAAACCAAAAAATCTATTAATGTACCTCTATAGGGGGTTTGTGAAGTTGTAACCATACCGATGTTAGTGGTTCTGAATGTCATTTACACGATTCAAATATTCCAAATGATAATCCCATTTGCTGTTGTGTTAATCATAGGTCTCCTCTGCTGTGCCTGTCTGGTGGCCTATGACAAAGCATTCTCCTTAGCGAGTAACATCCAGCATTCGGGAATGGGATTCACCCAAATCTGTCTGTTTGTTTTGACATATCAAAAGACTGATACGCTTTTTGTGCCTAGTGATGCCGAGCTGACGTTGTCAAGATCGTCTATAATTATAGGTCAGGGATCTTTGCATTTTTGTCCCAATAAGGTTTTTTGCTGCCCCTTGTGTTTAGTGGATAGTATGGTTTCATTTTTGGTTGATTGTGTAATCATTGTTTGATATATGATTTATTCTCATGTAAATGATTACTTCTGTTTATTGAGTTATATATATTTAATAGTAAACATGTTTATTCTATTTTCACACATTTATACATTTTTATTTGTACGTTCTGTATTCCGGTCGAGGTTGGATCTTCACCGTGATCTTGGCTTTATAGACCCTTACACGGATGTACCACTTCCCTTCATGTGGATGTAAGACCCTGTGACACAACATCTGTTGTCCATGCAAAGTTGTCTTGTGTTATTGATTTGTTATTGTGAGATCTGATATTCTCAAAGGGGGTGTGTGGTGGCAAATTTTGGCTTGGGTTAGGGTTGGCTTGGGTTTTGGATTAGGATGTTCAGGTCTAAGCTGTTGTTCCAATGTGTGGGAAGGGTCAGAGTGAATGCCAGGTCACCAAAGAGATAGCATGTGCCTTTCTGAGAACAAGAAGGCCAGTGTAATATAACAGGTAGATGCATGTGTTCCTGTATGCATGTATTTTCAATACTGGAAGGTAACACATGTGTTACCCCCTTGACCAATGAAATGATTTATTTAGTTCAAAACAATATCCTCGTTTCAACCTAGTCAACATATCAGGACTTACTATGTCGTTGGACTGAACTCTCTTTTAGTTGTTTTTTTTAAAGTAGAGAAAAATGTGAACTGCTCCCATTACACTGTCCTGGAAGCTTCTTGTTGGCAGCACACAGCCTATATAGTTCCATATTTATGACATTTTACATGAAACGTAAAATGCGTTTTACGTCTTACGTGCACTATGAATTCAGAGAAATACCTTCACACACACAATATTGTCTCTTTCAAGCTACAACTGAACAAATAATAAAAATTATCAAACAAATGTGTGTTTTATAATACCTTGATGTTGTGACCACATTTTAACAAGTTGAAAAGTGGGCGAAATTAGGTCTTAAACGTTCAGACCTCGTATCACCCAGTTTTAAACTAGAAACCAACGTTGAAATCACGGTTTGTGCTCACTGGGTGCCTTTAAAAATTGTATTATAATTGTCTGCCTACAATGTGATTGACTACTGTTCACTGCACACTCTTTTCCTTGGTGGATATTTTACAAAATACACACCTAATACTCAGCTTCCTGCCCTTATTTGGACTAAGATGTTAGTTGCAAACAACAAACATTTTAAACATTAGTCTTTGCATTGGATCATTCAAATTGGATATGATATGAAAATGTAGCCTGTGTTAGCTGGTATAATGAGCAATGCAGAGACGGAAACATGTAGATTGCTGTGTCCTCTAATTCTAAGGCAGCAAAGTAAATAATAAGCAGTTGGCCCAGCTGTTCTCATTTCCCTAGTGTAGCCTAACGGCCAGATGTAGCATGGTGCATGAAAGCGATATGCTGACTTGCTAGTCACTCTTCAACACTCTACAACATAGAATACAAGCTTCGCCTCCTTTGTATATGCCAGTGCAGAGGTCAGAAGTTGTAAAGTTACCGTTCAACATATACTGGAAAGTTCAGCAAGAGACATTAAACTTGTGAAATTCAAATTTCAATACACAAAATGTCATGGGTATTCTCACTTAAACTGATTATTATAGAGCAAGGGATACCATAGCCTACTATCGTTTTTACAGGCATTGTTGAAGCAGATAAAGAGTGCTTTGCCGAACAGATAAGGAAACATGACTCATCATATTTTAATATCACATTTCAAGCACTTTTCTCCACTTTGCTTTTTGTAATTGAAGAAAGCAGAAAATAACATAATTCAAAGCATTAAAACGGTCCAAGTGACTGACCCACATAAACATTTGGATCACCAAACTCCTTTTAAACATAATACAACAGAAAGGGAAAAGTACACCAAAAAGAAGCATGACATTTACAAACCAAAAACACAGCTCTGTCATGGTCCATGCATGTGTATCATAATGCATTGGAATGTAATTACAAACAATAACACTTGCTGCTAAGCTGGTTGAGTTAGCAATAGAGTATTTGGCTAAGAGCCTAAAAGCGGAGCATTCATTGCTAGGTACAGCCCACATCCAATGCAGCATCACAAACCTGACATAGTACTACATCTCACCAGGCCTTCACCCTTGATAACTGTATTTAATACAAGGCTGGTTTTAGCCTGCAATATATGGTTTGTAGCTAAAAATAATAGGTTGGTAACTGGGCCGGTAGGTAGACCAGAAGTTAGATAAGCATACCAGAAGCCTGGAGGTCACCAGTTCAAATCCCTAGGCATCTCCCTTCTGTGAAATTATGTTTTTTGTATATTATCCCTGGCAAAAATAAACGTAAAATACTCAAGTCTCAAGTACTATAGCAAAGGAGAATAGAATACTGAATAGGAATCTATTATAAGGAGTGTGATGACCTTAAACACCATATTAATGCCCTGGCTTACATACAGATCTTTACAGCAATTAAAATCACTAGGTGCATGGTGGTCCAAATTATATTAGAAACACAGACTGTATCATAAAATGTTCATTAAATAACGCTGACTTTTTACTGCAGTGTAAAAGTAAAAAGTCTGAAAAGAAATGTAGATCTACATAATGGAATGTGTCAACCGAAATAAAGGTTTAGTAATTGTAAGCAAGTAGGCTTATCAAAGAGTACTGTCTTTGGGCTTTAAATGTACTGGGCTTATGGTTTTAATGTTTGTAGTTGAAAAGTTGCGTTGTTTTCAAGTCCAAGTTAGGTTCACATGATGGTGCAGCATTTGCATGGTTGCAGCTTCTTGTCGAGCTGGCTAGGGCTGCCTCTTGTCTCTCCCTTCTCACTACTGTCAGCTGCTGCTTCCTGGGAAACAGATGTGATTACAGGATGATCTAAATGGGCCTCCTTTGGGTTTCCCACAGTAGCAGCATCAGGGGTAACTTCCTTGATAACCACAAACTCAGCTTTGACAGGGCCCTCCAGACCAAGGACTTTGTTGGTTTCAACCTGGTCTTCCACATTTTGGTAACCCATGAACACCATGGTGACAGGGCTGTTAGAGCTAGCCTCTGGAAGGCCTTTCTCCAGGCTAGTAGCAGCTTTGGTCTTCAAGCCTTGGATCTCTTTTACAGGGCTGGCCTGAAGCTCAGAAGATGCCTCCTCTTGGAATTCAATGTTGGACACCTCCTTACTTGTGTCGACAGACATACACATTGTAGAGGCCCTGTCGGCTTGTTGAATGAGCTCATCCACCTCGGTGGCACTAAGCTTGTGGACTCCGTTCTCCCCATTCATCTTGTGTACCACTGACAGAGATAGACATGGTAGAGACAGAGCAAACCGTGTGGGATTAAATATATTTAGCAGAAAGTACAAACGGCAATTTACCATTGGCATTGGCAGTTGTTTTTGTAAGTAGGGATAGCTTACTCAGCGGCTTCAAAAGATAATGACAACTGTCTTTCATCCTACTCAAGCAATCTAACATGAATATCTGACTGACACTATAATGCACTAAGGCATTTACTAATATTCATACAAAGTATCAGTTTCAATACTCATTCTTTTTCAAATAGATTTTTGTTTCCTGATTTAGGATTTATTTTTTCTTGCTGCACTGAACGTTTTCTTTATATCTTTGCTGCTAGGTAAGTGGATTTGTTAGCTAATGTGGAAAGGAAATATTTATTTGTATAATACGTTTAGAAAAACTTTTGAACATTATTACGAAAGAGGCCATCTTTCCATAGGGGTTTAGGGTGTTGCATGTCAATGTACAGTACAAAAAATGTAAATACAAAAGCCTGGTTTTCCTTCTAGTCATGTACCTGATTCATTACCCATCCACGATCAGTTATACAGAAAGTTGAATATTTAAAGTGTATTACTGTTTAGGAGATTATTTGTAGTGGATAGGGGCTTATGGTACCTTTGAAAGTAAATATACACAATAAATTCCAGAACTTGTGGTTCATTACTGAATTTTTCTAGTAGGTTCTGGAAAGCATTCTTTAGGCAGAATCACAGTAATTACAGTGACACATATGTACTGGTAACCTATTTATTAACCCCTTGCTGATGGGCTATGGGTGGTGTTAAAAATGTAAATCACCTTTTTGGTCATCCTCATACACTTTGACCCCTTGGTGAGAGAGGTCAATAGGAAGTAGAGTGTTTGTGGACAGAACCTTAGTCTCCCCTGTTACATTGTCCCTCTCAACTGTGATCTCCACCGAGTACATAGCTATTTGACAAACAGAAGATGTTAGGATTGACAAACACAACACACAGATATGGAATTAAATTTGGCTTTGTAGTATGGAACAAAATAACATTACAAAAAAAAACAGTAGGATTCAGACAGACAGGTAGACAGAGTAAATTGTTTACAATTATGAGAGAAACAGACAACATTTCAGTGCAATGTCTATATTACACTCACTTCACAAAAGAGTGACCCTGCAATTAACGAGTAACCAACCACTTAAATAACTTCTTTCAACTCAAATCATAGTTTTGTATGTTGTCTAATATGTGTATAGGAAACTGCTTTTTTTTTTTTACATTAGTGTATTTATATAGACACACATATATACACATATAGACACACACGTACAGTATATATCTATCTATACCTATATATATATATATTTCCTCATTTATATATATATATATATATATATATATATATATATATCTGTGTGTGTGTGTGTGTGTGTGTGTAGGGATATATGTGTAATCCTTCATTTCAGAGTTCCCAAATTACTAAATATTTACCTCGTAAATGCCTAGAAATTATATTATATTATTTAGTAAATACCACTGGTAAATAACTAGGTAAATACAGTGAAACTACCGCGGATATAGAAATAAAAACCTCCACTTTTACTTGGTAAATATATGGTAAAATAAAGTATATTATTGGGTAATTACCACTGGTAAATAAGTAGGTAAATACAGAGAAACTAGCTGAAATACCGTAGCTTAAATACTAAGAAAAACGTCACTATTACCTGGTAAAACCTCTCCGGGAACCATCACCTTATCGTGGTGGAGAGGTTTGTGTGTCCCTATGAACCTGCGGGCTGTGTTGTCTGGAACCTTGTGTTCCTGGTAGGGTCTCCCATGGCAAATTGGTCTCGGGCGAGGGGCCGGACTAAGAATGGTTCAAAAACCCTCATGGAAAGAACAAAAAGAGAGGATGATACCCGGCCCGGAGGAAGCCCGGGGTCCCCTTCTAGAGCCAGGCCCAGGAGGAGGACCCATCAGCGAGCGCCTGGTGGCCGGGCTTGCCATGGAGCCCGGCCGGGCATAGCAACGTGGACAACACCAACATTTTTCCTTCTCCGTCCCGTGGGCTCACCACCCGCGGCAAAAACCAAGGGGGTCGGGTGCGCTGCCAGAAAGGTGGCAGTGAAGGCAGAGGTTTTCGATGGATCGGACCCGGGTGGCAGAGGCTGGCTTTGGGGACGTGGAACGTCACCTCTCTGGGAGGGAAGGAGCCGGAGCTTGTGCGGGAGGTGGAGTGCTAAAAGCTGGATCTGGTGGGGCTTACCTCTACGCACAGCCTCGGCTCTGGAACCTCACTCCTGGATAGGGGTTAGACTCTATTCTTCTCCGGAGTTCCCCAGGGTGTGAGGCGCAAGGCTGGTGTGGGGATACTCACAAGTCCCCGGCTAAGTGCCTCTATGTTGGAGTTCACCCCAGTGGACGAGAGGGTCGCCTCCCTACGCCTGCGGGTCATGGGGGGGAAAACTCCGATTGTTGTCTGTGCCTATGCACCAAACAGCAGTTCGGAGTATTCGGCCATTTTGGAGACCCTGGATGGAGCCTTGTATTGGGCTCCTGAGGGGGACTCTATAGTCTTGCTGGGGGACTTCAACGCACATGTGGGCAATGATGGAGACACTTGGAGAGGCGTGATTGGGAGGAACGGCCTCCCTGATCTGAACCTGAGTGGTGGCGTGATTGGGAGGAACGGCCTCCCTGATCTGAACCCGAGTGGTGGCTTGTTATTGGACTTATGTGCTAGTCATGGAACGGCCATAACAAACACCATGTTCGAACATAGGGATGCTCATAAGTGTACCTGGTACCAGAGCACCCTAGGCCGAAGGTCAATGATCGATTTTATAATCGTTTCATCTGATCTGAGGCCGTATGTTTTGGACACTCGGGTGAAGAGAGGGGCGGAGCTGTCAACCGATCACCATCTGGTGGTGAGTTGGGTCAGGTGGCGGGGGAAGCCTCTGGACAGACCTGGTAAGCCCAAACATGTAGTGCGGGTGAACTGGGAACGTCTGGAGGAGTCCCCGGTCCGGGAGGCCTTCAACTCACACCTCCGGCGGGGCTTCTCTGGCATCCCTGTGGAGGCTGGGGGCATTGAACCGGAGTGGGCGATGTTCAAAGCCTCCATTGCTAAAGCTGCGTCTGAGAGCTGTGGTCTCAAGGTCTTAGGTGCCTCATGGGGCGGTAACCCTCGAACATCCTGGTGGACACCGGTGGTCAGGGGAGCCGTCCGATTGAAGAAGGAGGCCTTCCGGGATATGTTATCCCGGGAGACTCCGGAGGCAGTTGCAAGGTACCGACAGGCCCGAAGGACTGCAGCCTCGGCCGTGGCAGAGGCAAAGCAGTGGGTGTGGGAGGAGTTCGGAGAAACCATGGAGAAGGACTTTCGGTTGGCACCAAAGAGGTTCTGGAAGACCATCCGACACCTCAGGAGGGGAAAGCAGGGAACCATCCAAGCTGTATACAGCAAGGATGGGATGCTGTTGACCTCAACTGACAAGGTGATTGGGAGGTGGAAGGAACACTTTGAGGAACTCCTGAACCCGACAAACCCACCCTCTATAGTAGAGGCAGAGCTGGAGGATGATGGGGGATCAGCATCAATCTCCCTGGCGGAGGTCACTGAGGTAAACAACTCCACAGTGGCAAAGCCCCAGGGGTTGATGAGATCCGCCCAGAAATGCTGAAGGCTCTGGGTGTTGAGGGACTGTCATGGATGACACGTCTTATCAACATTGCGTGGAAGTCGGGGACAGTACCTAAGGAGTGGCAGACCAGGGTGGTGGTTCCCCTGTTCAAAAAGGGGGACCGGAGAGTGTGTGCCAACTACAGAGGCATCACATTACTCAGCCTCCCCGGGAAAGTATACTCCAGGGTGCTGGAAAGGAGGGTTCGGATTGAGGATTGAGGAGGAACAATGCGGTTTCCGGCCTGGTCGTGGAACAACGGACCAGCTTTTTACCCTCGCGAGGATCTTTGAGGGGGCCTGGGAGTATGCCAATCCGGTCTACACGTGTTTTATGGATTTGGAGAAGGCGTATGATCGGGTTCCCCAGAAGATACTGTGGGAGGTGCTGTGAGAGTATGGGGTGAGGGGGTCTCTACTCAGGGCCATCCAATCTCTGTACTCCCAAAGCGAGAGCTGTGTCCGGGTTCTCGGCAGTAAGTCGGACTCGTTTCCGGTGAGGGTTGGCCTCCTCCAAGGCTGCGCTTTGTCACCTATCCTGTTTGTGATATTCATGGACAGGATCTCACGGCGTAGCCGCGGGGGAGGGGGGCTGCGGGTTGGTGGGCAGAGGATTGCATCACTGCTTTATGCAGATGATGTGGTCCTGATGGCACCATCGGTCTGCTACCTGCAGCACTCATTGGATCGGTTCGCAGCCGAGTGTGAAGCGGCTGGGATGAGGATCAGCACCTCCAAATCTGAGGCCATGTTTCTCAGCAGGAAACCGATGGATTGTCTACTCCAAGTAAGGAATGAGTCTTTACCCCAAGTGAAGGAGTTAAAGTATCTCGGGGTCTGGTTTTCGAGTGAGGGGAAAATGGAACGAGAGATGGGCCGGAGAATTGGAGCAGTGGGTGCGATATTGCAGTTGCTTTATCGCACCGTTGTGATGAAGAGAGAGCTGAGCCAGAAGGCAAAGCTCTCAATCTACCGATCTATCTTCGTTCCTACTCTCACCTATGGTCATGAAGGGTGGGTCATGACCGAAAGAACGAGATCGCGGATACAAGCGGCGGAAATGAGTTTCCTCCGGAGGGTGGCTGACATCTCCTTTAGGGATAGGGTGAGAAGTTCAGCCATTCGTGAGGGACTTGGAGTAGAGCCGCTGCTTCTTTGCGTAGAAAGAAGCTGGTTGAGGTGGGCGGAGGCCGCAGGGCAGACCTAGGACCAGGTAGAGGGATTATATCTCCACACTGGCCTGGGAACGCCTTGGAATCCACCAGTCAGAGCTGGTAAATGTGGTCCGGGAAAGGGAAGTTTGGGATGCCCTGCTGGAACTGCTACCTCCGCGACCCAACCCCGGACAAAGCGGATGAAGATGATGATGACCTGGTAAAAATATGGTTACCACTGGTACATAAGTATGTAAATACAGAGAATCTATAGATGAAATATGAAGAAAAACCTCCACTATTAATCAACTGAAAGCAGTATGATGTAATTATGACCGACTTAAGTTGGGAATAACAATAAGATATAATTGCATACTTCCTAGGAAATTGGGCAACCAATTCTTAGAAACACCTCCTCTTTTACCCATCATCACCCCACCATTATCTTGCAGTTATCCAAGATTTATGTTGGTAACAGCCTAAGTTTAATTATGTCCTTGGAAAATTTACCTCAATACTGACCTGGTAACAACCTCTGCAGGAAACGTTTTCCTGAAGTGGCATGGAACATCTACTTAAAAACAGGGTATTGATAAAGGGTACTTTTGAATGGCAAGTTCAGTTACAAACCCTGCCTGTAAAACTTAGTTTCGAAACATAAAAGTGTTTAATATCTATAGCCTAGAGCTCTTGGTAATTCACAGTTAGCTTTCAAAGATCATAGGCTTTGTTATCACTTGAAAAAATCTTTAACTTTAAGCAGTTTCATACCAAAATAAGTGTTTAATATCAAATGATTGATGAACTGGCACATATTATTAAACCATTGACAATTAAATATTCCCACATGTCTACCGTTAATAACATAATTTGGTCATTTTAAAACTCACCACTGCATGGTGGTAGTCGCTGGACTTTGTTAGAATCTGCATCTTGGAGGTGTATTCGGGCGCTCAAAAGTGGTGTGCCCCTAGTGTTTAAGCTGAAATGCAGGGCCCTTACCATAATATTTAACGATTAAACTTTGACTCATTTTGAAGACAACCCCTCTGGGCATCTGATCCTGAGCGGCGGCTCCGATCGGTCAAGAATAAATTACCTAAAATGTTCTTCAAATACTTTGTGTTGCTACTAGGGATGTTCCTAACGACTAATTTCCCTGAGGTTTAATGGAAGTTTAAATTTAGACTAGTCGACTGGTCTAAAATTAGAAAAACACTCAGAAAAGTTACAGAATAATTTGGGAGATTCACGCTAAACCACAACAATCATTTGATTAAATATGTAAAATCCCGTTAATGTACAATGCCAATGAACTGCAATACATAAACAAACAAAAATACATCGTATTTAAAAATTTTGCCGCCATTTACCCCTCCATGATTCCTCAATTTACGCTCCCGTTTGTATGTTTTGAACGCTCAATCTAACCTAGCTCAAAGGGGTGGACGATAAGATAATGACAAGCTGAAAGACAGCGCTTTGTTGTTTTGATAATGTGTCAAACACCCATACACCGAAGACATTACTTAGGTGGAAAATAATATCTGATGTTTGAAATGAGAATACATTTGTATATAGATCAACAGCATATTCCAATCTGTAGCTGTCAACATTGAATGAGTTGAGTTAGGGTTATCATAGCGGCTGTCGGTTGGGGCAGTAAACAATGTTATGATGTGTGTGCAGAGCTTGGCTAGCACTAGCAGCCTTCTCTATTTGCAGGTCAACGTCCACATGCCTATATTCTGAATGTGGTTACGCATTGCTCCGGTCTAGTGACTATACATACCAGTTAATTCTGACACAGCCCACAATACAACCTTATTCCGTCATTCCAATTATCTAAATGATCAGAACACTGTCAATCTACGTTGGTTTTATGTGATGTCATCTTTATTTGTCCCACTTTCCTCCTTGCTGGTTTAATTTGCGGAGCGAACAGTCCAATGTGTTTAGTTTTTTTCCTCTTATTTTTTTTTTGTCCAGCATTGTTAACATTGGTAACAGATGTTCGTTTTTGAAATAGCCACATTTGACTAGGAAGACACACATTCAGTGCAAATTATGTCAATATGTAATTTAAATGAGTACATAAATATAATAATACGTTCAACCGACTAGTACTTCTGGTCCCAACTAGCAAGGATAGCAGCGTTTTAGCAACTAGTCGACTAGTCACGCACATCCCTAGTTTCTACTACCCCAAAATGAATCCCTAGCAGAAGAGCCTTCAACTGGCCCTAGAAGGAGGCCTCATTGAGAAGTGTTCAAAATATATAATCAATCGCTGTCTGGACTTAAGAGATCCACCCCTTCAAAGCATGTTCCGCATTTGACCAGTGGTGGCTCGCCAGCAGAGGGCGATAGGGCACAGCCCTCCCTGGCTCTCCCACATTTTTATTATATTTTTTTTATTACATATTTTAAGCATGTATGTGTTTAAAATGCACAAAAACGTGTAATATATAAAATTTAAATACGGGGCAGCACAGTGGCTCAGTGGTTAGCACTGATGCCTCACAGCAAGAAGTTCCTGGGTTCATACCCCACCTGACCCAATGGCCTTTCTGTGTGGAGTTTGCATGTTCTCCCCGTGTTTGTGTGGGTGTCCTCCGTGGTTTCCTCCCACCATCAGAAAACATGCTCCATTCTCCTGCCAGTGCCCTGGCCAATTCATCTGGAGTCGGTCTGTGTATCCTATGTCCTAAGCAAGTCTGTCGTAATATGTTGGGTGAGCAAGTCTGGCGCAAATTGGCTGCCGTGGTACCACTCAGACTGAGTGTTGTGTTTGATAGCTGTCTGTCCATTCGTTGTTCGTTCTGTGTAATTAATTGGCGACCAATTTGTGTAAAGCGCTTTGAGTCTCGAGCCTGAAGTCTGCGCCAGACTTGCTCACCCAACATATTATGACAGATTTGCTCACACCCATAGGACACACAGACCGACTCCAGGTGAATTGGCAGTGGCTGGTAAGGGCACTGGCAGGAGAATGGAGCATGTTTTTTGATGGTGGGAGGAAACCGGAGTACCCGGAGGAAACCCACACAAACACGGGGAGAACATGCAAACTCCACACAGAAAGGCCATTGGGTCAGGTGGGGCAGAATATTGCTTGCATGTCTGCACAGTGGTCTATTTTCACAGCTTGTACAGTAAGTATTGGACGTCAGGGCTCCAGACGGCCACCAAAAATCTGTCCACTGCCACTGAAAAAAAATATTGGTTGCAGCTGCCACTTGATTTTCTGTGGTGTTTTTTAAAATTATGATCATTATTAAAATCCTGATGTCATAGTTTAGTCAAACAGTTGGCCGATTGAGTTTAATTATTTACTATCCTCCTTTGAAATACCCACTGGCAGCATTTCTTTATCTGTCTCTAGTGCGATATAGGATTCATTGTTGCACCTTCACCGTTTTTAGATTAAGATTTTTCCATTGATTTCGTATAAAAAAAATAAGAAAAAAAAGCTGTCACCAGTTTTTGTAGTACTACCACTAACTGAAAAAACTTAAAATGTTAGTCTGGAGCCCTTGACTACAAGAGAGTTGCAAGCCTGCAAAGGTAGTTATTTAAAGCTTTGAATGGATCCAATGAATTCTGGAGATGTGGTTACAGCAGTTGCGCCGTTGGCATGACCTAGGGTAGTGGAGCCCGATGTGATATATTTTCATGGGGCCCCAAATGCCTGGTGGCGCCCCTAGATATATCTATGATAGATATTCGCACATCTATCCTTCCCACAGCTAACTATCCATATACCATGGAAGGAAAGATTGATACATATGGATATTATCTATCTATCCATCCACGTCCATCCATGAGGCATGTGTGGATATCTATCTGTCTATCTAGATCCACAAGTCAAAATATATATGAATATTGAAGAGACATTGCGTCAAACATGGAGAAATTTATTTTTGTGCACAAGAAGTCTACAACAGATCAACACAGTAGTCCCAGGCGAAAGTAAACAAATGAATAATCATCAAGGCTTCACTAAATTATCAAAGTGACAACTTCCTAATAGACAATGGTCAACGCTTTTGCTTTCGATGTCTCATTCTGTGAATAAAAAAGTTGCAATAATTTATTTTTATTTTATCGTTGTACACTATCATGTTACAATTAGCCATAGTTTTAACAAGAAAGTAATTAAAATAATCGAAGGTTTAATTAGGTGAGTCACACACAGCTCGGTAATCAAAAAACAACTACGATGAAGAAATTTACTTACATGCCGCCGAAACTCTTGGCCCCAGATCTTCGAGAAAACACGTCCAATATCTCAAAACCTTAGCAGGAAACCGTTTGCACCACTAGCATGAATAATACAGTAAGTGTGCACCAGAGCCACTATTACTGTATACAGCAAGTGAACTATAGGCAACTGACCAGAGTCGCACTTCAACCTCAAATTCACACATAGGCTAGTGAAAACAAATTATAGTGCATTCGGAAAGTATTCATACCCCTTCACTTTTTCCACATTTTATTATGTTACAGCATAATTCCAAAATGGATTAAATAAATAAAAATTTCTCAACATTCTACATACAATACTGCATAATGACAAAGTGAAAAAGTTTTTTTTCTATTTTTTGCAAATGTATTAAAAATAAAAAAATAAAATATCACATGTACATAAGTATTCACACCCTTTACTGTGACACTCAAAATTGAGCTCAGGTGCACCCAGTTTCCACTGATCATCCTTGAGATGTTTCTACAACTTGATTGGAGTCCACCTGTGGTAAATTAAATTGATTGGACATGATCTGGAAAGGCACACACCTGTTTATATAAAGTCCCACAGTTGACAGTGCATGTCAGAGCACAAACCAAGTTATGAAGTCCAAGGAATTGTCTGCAGACCTCCGAGACAGGATTGTATCGAGGCACAGATCTGGGGAAGGGTACAAAAAAATTTCTGCAGCATTGAAGGTCCCAACGAGCACAGTGGTCTCCATCATTCGCAAATGGAAGACGTTTGGAACCACCAGGACTCTTCCTAGAGCTGGCCGCCCGGCCAAACTGAGCAATCGGGGGAGAAGGGCCTTGGTCAGGGAGGTGACCAAGAACCCGATGGTCACTCTGACAGAGCTCCAGTGTTCCTCTGTGGAGATGGGAGAACCTTCCAGAAGGACAACCATCTCTGCAGCACTCCACCAATCAGGCCTTTATGGTAGAGTGGCCAGACGGAAGCAACTCCTCAGTTCAAGGCACATGACAGCCCGCATGGAGTTTGCCAAAGGCACCTAGACTCTCAGACCATGAGAAACAAAATTCTCTGGTCTGATGAAACCAAGATTGAACTCTTTGGCCTGAATGCCAAGCGTCATGTCTGGAGGAAACCAGGCACTGCTCATCACCTGGCCAATACCATCCCTACAGTGAAGCATGGTGGTGGCAGCATCATGCTGTGGGGGTGTTTTTCAGCGGCAGGAACTGGGAGACTAGTCAGGATCAAGGGAAAGATAAATGCAGCAATGTACAGAGAGATCCTTGATGAAAACCTGCTCCAGAGCGTTCTGGACCTCAAACTGGGGCGAAGGTTGACCTTCCAACAGGACAACGACCCTAAGCACACAGCCAAGATAACAAAGGAGTGGCTTTGGGACAAGTCTGTGAATGTCCCTGAGTGGCCCAGCCAGAGCCCAGACATGAACCCGATTGAACATCTTTGGAGAGATCTGAAAATGGCTGTGCACCGACGCTCCCCATCCAACCTGATGAAGCTTGAGACGATCTGCAAAGAAGAATTGGAGAAACTGCCCCAAAATAGGTGTGGTAAGCTTGTAGCATATACTTAAGAAGACTTGAGGCTGTAATTGCTGCCAAAGGTGCTTCAACAAAGTATTGAGTAAAGGGTGTGAATACTTACAGTTAGGCCCAAAAATATTTGGACAATGACACAAGTTTTGTTATTTTAGCTGTTTACGAAAACATATTCAGGATACAATTATATAATCAATATGGGCTTAAAGTGCAGACTCTCAGCTGTAATTTGAGAGTATTCACATCCAAATTGGAGCAAGGGTTTAGGAATTACAGCTCTTTAATACGTAGCCGCCTCTTTTTCAAGGGACCAAAAGTAATTGGACAATTGACTCAGAAGGCAGCAAAAAAAAATAACGCTGCATGGGCTCTTCCCTCATTAACCTGTCATCAATTAAGCAGTTAAAAGGTCTGGAGTTGATTCCAGGTGTGGCGTTTGCATTTGGAAGCTGTTGCTGTGAACACACAACATGCGGTCAAAGGAGCTCTCAATGGAGGTGAAACAGACCATCCTGAGGCTGAAAAAAAAGAAGAAATCCATCAGAGAGATAGCAGAAATGTTAGGAGTGGCCAACTCAACAGTTTGGTACATTCTGAGAAAAAAAGAGTGCACTGGTGAGCTTGGGAACTCAAAAAGGCCTGGACGTCCACGGAAGACAACAGTGGTGGATGATCGCAGAATCCTTTCCATGGTGAAGAAAAACCCCTTCACAACAGCCACTCAAGTGAAGAACACTCTCCAGGAAGTAGGTGTATCAGTATCTAAGTCTACCATAAAGAGAAGACTTCATGAGAGTAAATACAAAGGATTCACCACAAGGTGCAAACCATTAATCAGCCTCAAAAATAGAAAGGCCAGAATTGACTTTGCCAAAAAACACCTGAAGAAGCCAACCCAGTTCTGGAACAGCATTCTTTGGACAGATGAGACTAAGATCAACCTGTACCAGAATGATGGGAAGAAGAAAGTTTGGAGGAGAATTGGAACAGCTCATGATCCAAAGCACACCACATCTTCTGTAAAACATGGTGGAGGCAGTGTGATGGCATGGGCATGCATGGCTTCCAATGGCACTGGGTCACTTGTGTTTATTGATGATGTGACAAAAGACAGAAGCAGCCGGATGAATTCTGAAGTGTATAGGGATATACTTTCTGCTCAGATTCAGCCAAATGCAGCAAAGTTGATTGGACGGCGCTTCACAGTACAGATGGACAATGACCCAAAACATACTGCAAAAGCAACCCAGGAGTTTTTTAAAGCAAAGAAGTGGAATATTCTGCAATGGCCGAGTCAATCACCAGATCTCAACCCAATCGAGCATGCATTTCACTTGCTCAAGACAAAACTTAAGGCAGAAAGACCCACAAACAAGCAACAACTGAAGACCGCTGCAGTAAAGGCCTGGCAAAGCATCACAAAGGAGGAAACCCAGCGTTTGGTGATGTCCATGGGTTCCAGACTTCAGGCAGTCATTGCCTGCAAAGGATTCTCAACAAAATATTGAAAAGTAACATTTTACTTGGGGTTATGTTTATTTGTCCAATTACTTTTGAGCCCCTGAAATGAGGAGTGTTTGTATAAAAATAGCTACAATTCCTACATGTTTAATCATATATTTTTGTTCAACCCCTTGAATTAAACCTTAAAGTCTGCACTTCAATTCCGTTGTAGTTGTTTCATTTCAAATCCAATGTGGTGGCATGCAGAGCCCAAATCATGAAGATTGTGTCACTGTCCAAATATTTTTGGGCCTAACTGTATGTACATGTGATATTTTATTTTTTTATTTTTAATACATTTGCAAAAAATTATAAAACTTTTTTCACTTTGTCGTTATGCGGTATTGTGTGTAGAATGTTGAGGAATTTTTTTTATTTAATCCATTTTGGAATTAGCCTGTAACATAATAAAATGTGGAAAAAGTGAAGGGATATGAATACTTTCCAGATGCACTGTACCTTTTCTATCTACTTCATATTATTTGAATTATTTTTGAAGTTGCATTTGAATAAAGATGCATTATATTAAGTTATTATTTAACTATAAAGACAGGAATCTCTGTATCTATGTCTGTAACTCAATTTTAGCAATGACCAGACACAGCATGATGTTGAAATTAGGCAGGTGTCTTGCCTGGGACGTAATAATTAGTCAACTGCGAAGTTGTTTGAATGAGCGGTTCTTGCTCAATAAATAGAAGTATAAACGCAATTGATTCGCCTCTGCGTCATCATGTTCAAGTGTTGACCACTAGATGGGGTCAATCCCACTCTGTACATAACGCTACAAACGCGGGTATATACAGTGTATAATTTGGGTTATCTAAAATGATCCTTTACAGTTAAAGATCAATAGTTGTGCAGTAGACAATAACTCCTATACCTGCATTTATTTTTTGTACTTTTTGTACTTTTTGTCATAACTGGGTATCTAAAAGGGTCATTTACAGTTAAAGATCAATAGTTATGTTGTAGACCAGTATACATGCGTTTATCTTCGTCTTTTAAAGTCACCCCGGTATGTACACAGTGAATAATGGTGATTTACAGTTAAAGATCAATAGTTAAGGGGTATCATGTTGTTTTGGGTCCAGATACTGTATTTTCCAGCACCAGAGGTTGTAAATACTAGAGGATGACATCCAAGTGCACATTCAGATTTGGTGTGTAACCCCATAAGGGTCATTCACTAGTTGAACGGGCATTGCACTAGTATCATTAATTAGTTAATATAAAATAAGAAGGTCAACACTTTGTAATGTTTAACAGTTCTTGAATAAACAATAAATAAATACATATAATGATAAAAATAATGCAATGCTAGTTAGTGAGTTAATTAGTTTGTTAGATGATAGTTTAACATCTGAAGAATTGTAAATAGTTTGATTCAACTTCTTTACAGTGGTACAATTGACAGTAACTGATCTATGCATTAGACAAGTTTATCAATGTCAACTAAGGATGTCATGTTTATGGTTTTTGTGTCATAAAGCCAAAATTAGGTAGGAGCTGAATACAACAGGATTTGCTCCAGACCCTTACAGTATACAATTATTTTAATTAAAAAAGTACAACTGTACAAAGTAGCAAAGAAAAACTTAGGCAGAATACATATCCGTATACCTACTGGTGAGAACTCACCTGTTTTCATCGTCCCATCTGAGCAATCCCTGGACTTTTCTAGACGAGGACTTTTGGGAACTTTAACTTCTACAATCAGTCGAGTGTTATTGAAATAAAGGTGAAGATATGTGACAGAGAGAAACAAAACGGAAAGAATATACTTGATACATGATGCATGATAAAGACGACAACAACCTGAGAACGAGGGAACTAGTTTTTATAGTAATGTATAAAAGGACTTGCACTAATGGTACAGACAACTGAGTTTGGGGCATGTGACCAGGACGGTCTGACTTACCTTTCATTGTCCTATCTGATAAACCTTCAGAATTGTCCAGATGAAGGCTGTTTGTAACTTTGACCTCTACAAAGGGACACGGAAATTTGAGGTGAGCGAGCCAGCGCACAAGCACTCAAATTCTCTTTGATGCAGTATGGAGGTCCATTTGTATCATTTGATTTCATATTTCATGTGTTACATATTGTCCGAGAGAAAAAATTACTTTGCAAAAGAATACAGTTTAAAATTAGCCAAGATGTCTTTATTTATTCCTATTTCCAGTGTGCCTGGGGATTATCTATTACAACAGACTGCAGCCAGATCGGGTGGGCTAAGTGAGGCTAGTGCGCATCGGAAGCGCCTCCAAAGACTTGGACCACTTTGATTTTCAAAAGGCAGCGGGCGGCTCACTTCGAGCGTGCAACGGCCCGACGCAAGTGATTTCTAATGAAAATAGGGGCTTAGTGTCAAAAACAACATTTTCTATGTATTTAAAATATTAACGTTTCAAATATTTCAAATAGAATGTTTATATAGACCATACAAATTAAACAGGCCGTAGAGCTAGGCATTAGCTAAATTTAGTATTTCCGTCTTCATAGCCTATCTTCTCTCTTAAGAAAAAGATTACGTTTTCAAATTTTTTTTAAGGACCACGTTGTGTTGTATCATCTAAAATAAATCTTACTTTGAAAATGACATTATATGCGTGGCATATTCTTTTGAAAGTCCGTGCAAAGTAAGCCGCAGTTTCTAAAGTTATTAAGGGTAAAAGACCTGACTCAGCGCTAACAAAAAGGCCCCGTCTTCCTTCTGTCTCTCTTTCACTCACACACATGCGCACATAAAGTGTTTTAAATAAATAGTTCAAAAACATTTGTGCCTAGAAACATTCGGGTTTAAAGCCCCTAATGAATGACCTATTTATCGACACGCCAGCACCACTGAACACACTCAGTGCAGAACTGACGACGATTAATTTATCAAAAGTACAGTAAATTTGAAGGTAGCCAGTCCCGGTGTCCACACACACTATATTGTCACTGGCGTATGCATGTATGTATATGTACAGTTAGGCCCAAAAATATTTGCACAGTGACACAAGTTTTGTTATTTTAGCTGTTTACGAAAACATATTCAGGATACAATTATATAATCAATATGGGCTTAAAGTGCAGACTCTCAGCTGTAATTTGAGAGTATTCACATCCAAATTGGAGCAAGGGTTTAGGGAATTACAGCTCTTTAATACGTAGCCGCCTCTTTTCAAGGGACCAAAAGTAATTGGACAATTGACTCAGAAGGCTGCAAAAAAAAATAACAACGCTGCATGGGCTCTTCCCTCATTAACCTGTCATCAATTAAGCAGTTAAAAGGTCTGGAGTTGATTCCAGGTGTGGCGTTTGCATTTGGAAGCTGTTGCTGTGAACACACAACATGCGGTCAAAGGAGCTCTCAATGGAGGTGAAACAGACCATCCTGAGGCTGAAAAAAGAAGAAATCCATCAGAGAGATAGCAGAAATGTTAGGAGTGGCCAAATCAACAGTTTGGTACATTCTGAGAAAAAAGAGTGCACTGGTGAGCTTGGGAACTCAAAAAGGCCTGGACGTCCACGGAAGACAACAGTGGTGGATGATCGCAGAATCCTTTCCATGGTGAAGAAAAACCCCTTCACAACATCCACTCAAGTGAAGAACACTCTCCAGGAAGTAGGTGTATCAGTATCTAAGTCTACCATAAAGAGAAGACTTCATGAGAGTAAATACAAAGGATTCACCACAAGGTGCAAACCATTAATCAGCCTCAAAAAAGGAAAGGCCAGAATTGACTTTGCCAAAAAACACCTGAAGAAGCCAACCCAGTTCTGGAACAGCATTCTTTGGACAGATGAGACTAAGATCAACCTGTACCAGAATGATGGGAAGAAGAAAGTTTGGAGGAGAATTGGAACAGCTCATGATCCAAAGCACACCACATCTTCTGTAAAACATGGTGGAGGCAGTGTGATGGCATGGGCATGCATGGCTTCCAATGGCACTGGGTCACTTGTGTTTATTGATGATGTGACAAAAGACAGAAGCAGCCGGATGAATTCTGAAGTGTATAGGGATATACTTTCTGCTCAGATTCAGCCAAATGCAGCAAAGTTGATTGGACGGCCCTTCACAGTACAGATGGACAATGACCCAAAACATACTGCAAAAGCAACCCAGGAGTTTTTTAAAGCAAAGAAGTGGAATATTCTGCAATGGCCGAGTCAATCACCAGATCTCAACCCAATCGAGCATGCATTTCACTTGCTCAAGACAAAACTTAAGGCAGAAAGACCCACAAACAAGCAACAACTGAAGACCGCTGCAGTAAAGGCCTGGCAAAGCATCACACAGGAGGAAACCCAGCGTTTGGTGATGTCCATGGGTTCCAGACTTCAGGCAGTCATTGCCTGCAAAGGATTCTCAACAAAATATTGAAAAGTAACATTTTACTTGGGGTTATGTTTATTTGTCCAATTACTTTTGAGCCCCTGAAATGAGGAGCGTTGTATAAAAATAGCTACAATTCCTACATGTTTAATCATATATTTTTGTTCAACCCCTTGAATTAAACCTTAAAGTCTGCACTTCAATTCCGTTGTAGTTGTTTCATTTCAAATCCAATGTGGTGGCATACAGAGCCCAAATCATGAAGATTGTGTCACTGTCCAAATATTTTTGGGCCCAACTGTATATGTACAGTATGTATATGATTAACATTTTATGTATTTATTCTAATAGAAGACTTGTCTTCTCACTCATTTTTGAAATTCCCCACTAGAGGACAGTTTTATGTTACCACTAAATTGCATCTTTTTTTCATATCTTAAAACACCACAAAATGTGTTTGTGTTTTATGTATGTTATGTTTTAAATAGGTACATTCTCTGAAGATTTCAACTATTACACATTACTTTCAGTGTAGCTTTAAATTATTGTCCCTGAAGTTAGGCAAGACAAACCCAGCAGCTACAGTGTAGTCATAACAGTCGCACAATCACGCAATTGCGCTGCATAGCAATTTGAAACTGAATCGTTACAACCCAAATGTAACGATTTTGTTGGTCTGAGTCTTTTAAGTCATTCTAAAGTAAAACTTAGTTTCACAACATATAAGTGTTGATATCTATAGAGCTCTTGCTAATTCACAGTTAGCTTCCAATGAGCGTAGGTTTTGGTCTTACATTAAATAATCATTAACTTAAAACAGTTCAATGAAAAAATATCGGTTTTATTTAATATCAAACTATTGATGAACTGGTTTAAGCTTATATTCTTAAAACACTGACAATTCAATCTGTCTATATTCCTACTGTTAGTATCGTCCAGTGTTGCCAATTTAGCAACTCTGTCGCCAGATTGACTGACTTTTCAGACCCTCCTAACGACTTTATTTCTAAAAAGTGACTAGCGACAAATCTAGCGACTTATTCAGATCCTCAAGGAAAAAATCAAGAAATGTATAAAAATCTATTAAATTGTCATTTATATAATATATATTCATATATTCCTATACAGCGCGGCCGTGCCCTCCTCCTCTCCCCCTCTCTCTCTCCTACACCGTGCGCAAGCAGCCTGGGTGTGTGTTTCAGGCAGGAGTGGGAGAGCGAGTTTCTATGGTTACATGGACGCTATTTCTCTTGATGGCTCTGAAACTTTCTCACGCTTCGAGATATCGGTTTCTAAAATGGCATTGTCAAACAACACTTTACAAGTGACAATTTTTTTTTTAAATTCATCATCATCATCATCATCATCATCATCGTCATCATCGTCATCCGCTTTGTCCGGGGTCGGGTCGCGGAGGTAGCAGTTCAAGCAGGGCATCCCAAACTTCCCAACACCTCCCCTAGGGAGGCGGCCAGGTGGCATCCTTACCAGATGCCCGAACCACCTCAACTGGCTCCTTTCTACGCAAAGAAGCAGCGGCTCTACTCCGAGTCCCTCACGAATGGCTGAACTTCTCACCCTATCCCTAAGGGAGATGCCAGCCACCCTCCGGAGGAAACTCATTTCCGCCGCTTGTATCCGCGATCTCGTTCTTTCGGTCATGACCCACCCTTCATGACCATAGGTGAGAGTAGGAACGAAGATAGACCGGTAGATTGAGAGCTTTGCCTTCTGGCTCAGCTCTCTCTTCGTCACAACGGTGCGATAGAGCGACTGCAACACCGCACCCGCTGCTCCACCTCCGGCCCATCTCTCGTTCCATTTTACCCTCACTCGAGAACAAGACCCCAAGATACTTGAACTCCTTCACTTGGGGTAAAGACTCATTCCCTACCTGGAGTAGACAATCCATCGGTTTCCTGCTGAGAACCATGGCCTCAGATTTGGAGGTGCTGATCCTCATCCCAGCCGCTTCACACTCGGCTGCGAACCGATCCAATGAGTGCTGCAGGTCGCAGACTGATGATGCCATCAGGACCACATCATCTGCAAAAAGCAGTGATGCAATCCTCTGCCCACCAACCCGCAGCCCCTCTCCCCCGCGGCTACGCCGTGAGATCCTGTCCATGAATACCACAAACAGGATAGGTGACAAAGCGCAGCCTTGGAGGAGGCCAACCCTCACCGGAAACGAGTCCGACTTACTGCCGCAGACCCGGACACAGCTCTCGCTTTGGGAGTACAGAGATTGGATGGCTCTGAGTAGAGACCCCCTCACCCCATACTCTCGCAGCACCTCCCACAGTATCTCCCGGGGAACCCGATCATACGCCTTCTCCAAATCCACAAAACACGTGTAGACCGGATTGGCATACTCCCAGGCCCCCTCAAAGATCCTCGCGAGGGTAAAAAGCTGGTCCGTTGTTCCACGACCAGGCCGGAAACCGCATTGTTCCTCCTCAATCCGAGGTTCGACTATCGGTCGAACCCTCCTTTCCAGCACCCTGGAGTATACTTTCCCGGGGAGGCTGAGTAATGTGATGCCTCTGTAGTTGGCACACACTCTCCGGTCCCCCTTTTTGAACAGGGGAACCACCACCCCGGTCTGCCACTCCTTAGGTACTGTCCCCGACCTCCACGCAATGTTGATAAGACGTGTCATCCATGACAGTCCCTCAACACCCAAAGCCTTCAGCATTTCTGGGCGGATCTCATCAACCCCTGGGGCTTTGCCACTCTGGAGTTGTTTGACTACCTCAGTGACCTCCGCCAGGGAGATTGATGCTGATCCCCCATCATCCTCCAGCCCTGTCTCTACTATGTAGGGTGGGTTTGTCGGGTTCAGGAGTTCCTCAAAGTGCTCCTTCCACCTCCCAATCACCTTGTCAGTTGAGGTCAACAACGTCCCATCCTTACTGTATACAGCTTGAATGGTTCCCTGCTTTCCCTCCTGAGGTGTCGGATGGTCTTCCAGAACCGCTTTGGCGCCAGCCGAAAGTCCTTCTCCATGGTTTCTCCGAACTCCTCCCACACCCGCTGCTTTGCTTCTGCCACAGCCGAGGCTGCAGTCCTTCGGGCCTGTCGGTACCTTGCAACTGCCTCCGGAGTCGCCCGGGACAGCATGTCCCGGAAGGCCTCCTTCTTCAATCGGACGGCTCCCCTGACCACCGGTGTCCACCAGGATGTTCGAGGGTTACCGCCCCTTGAGGCACCTAAGACTTTGAGACCACAACTCTCAGACGCAGCTTTAGCAATGGAGGCTTTGAACATCGCCCACTCCGGTTCAATGCCCCCAGCCTCCACAGGGATGCCAGAGAAGCCCCGCCGGAGGTGTGAGTTGAAGGCCTCCCGGACCGGGGACTCCTCCAGACGTTCCCAGTTCACCCGCACTACACGCTTGGGCTTACCAGGTCTGTCCAGAGGCTTCCCCGCCACCTGACCCAACTCACCACCAGATGGTGATCAGTTGACAGCTCTGCCCCCTCTTCACCCGAGTGTCCAAAACATATGGCCTCAGGTCCGATGATACGATAACAAAATCGATCATCGACCTTCTGCCTAGGGTGCTCTGGTACCAGGTACACTTATGAGCATCCTTATGTTCGAACATGGTGTTCGTTATGGCCATTCCATGACTAGCACAGAAGTCCAATAACAAGCCACCACTCGGGTTCAGATCGGGGAGGCCGTTCCTCCCAATCACGCCTCTCCAGGTGTCTCCATCATTGCCCACATGTGCGTTGAAGTCCCCCAGCAAGACTACAGAGTCCCCCTCAGGAGCCCCATACAAGGCTCCATCCAGGGTCTCCAAAAAGGCCGAATACTCCGAACTGCTGTTCGGTGCATAGGCACAGACAACAGTCAGAGTTTTCCCCCCATGACCCGAAGGCGTAGGGAGGCGACCCTCTCGTCCACTGGGGTAAACTCCAACATAGAGGCACTTAGCCGGGGACTCGTAAGTATCCCCACACCAGCCTTGCGCCTCTCACCCTGGGGAGCTCCGGAGAAAAATAGAGTCCAACCCCTATCCAGAAGTGAGGTTCCAGAGCCGAGGCTGTGCGTAGAGGTAAGCCCCACCAGATCCAGCTGGTAGCGCTCCACCTCCCGCACAAGCTCCGGCTCCTTCCCTCCCAGAGAGGTGACGTTCCACGTCCCCAAAGCCAGCCTCTGCCACCCGGGTCCGATCCGTCGAAAACCTCTGCCTTCACTGCCACCTTCTGGCAGTGCACCCGACCCCTTGGTTTTTCCCGCGGGTGGTGAGCCCACGGGACGGAGAAGAAGAGATGTTGTTGTTGTCCACGTTGCTTTTTCGGGCTATGCCCGGCCGGGCTCCGTGGCAAGCCCGGCCACCAGGCGCTCGCTGACGGGTCCTCCTCCTGGGCCTGGCTCCAGAAGGGGACCCCGGGCTTCCTCCGGGCCGGGTATCGTCCTCTTTATGTAGGTTTTTCCATGAGGGTTTTTGAACCATTCTTAGTCCGGCCCTCGCCGTTGGCAACACTGATATCGTAATATTGTCATTTCAAAACTCGCCTCTTGTGTGGTGGTTGTCGCAGGACTTCTTTAGAAGTTTAGGTACAAAACGGGCACCGATTTTGCGGCGCACCTTGTCTTCAAGTTAAATTGCCTACCTGTTCCCATAGTTTTTGACGGTCAAACTTTTATTCATTTTGAAGTAAACCCCTGTCCGGACGTGACCTTAAGTGGAATAAGCAATCAGTCAACAGTTCGTTATTTAAAATTGGTGCTATATACTTTACTTGAGTCGCTATTAACTTCAATTACTTCTCGGGCCTTTCAACTCTGACTAGTCCAATGCCTTTGGAATATTCTCAGAAAAAAAAATCGATCATAGGCAGAAGAAGATCTGCTCCCTCAAAGTTTTTTGTGCCTTCACTTTTTCAGGACAGCAGTAAAACAGCTGTCATTCTCCACTACACTAGCTTGCTAGCAAGTTTATTTTGGTTTAGAATTCAGTCGCGTTGATTGAAATCCATAAAGCTAGACATATTTTTATGTTCTATGTATGGTTATGTTAGTCAGTTTGGCTACGATTACACAGACCTATAACACATTAAATTTAAACTTTTGCTGTCGACTGGTTGTGAATGTAAGTGATGCATTGGTAACGTTATCTGTGCCAAGCTAGTTACATTCTTGACTGTTGCGGGGTTATTCTAAGTATCAAGGTAATTCATTTGTTAAGGCTTGTACCAAGCGGATTTGAAAAACATTTCATTTAAAAATACTTGTGCTAATAAAGAACTTAATGTGCATGTTAAGAGTTTGAGGTAACCTATCAATTGCCGTGAGAAAAGTTGGACTTTTCTTTTGATCTTTTGTTTATGTCTACTGAAGCATTGGTTTCTTTAAAGATTGCTTTGAGTGGCGTGTACATAGTTTGTGACCACAGATGCCACTTAAGCATGCATGAAAAATCAGTGCGTTAAGAAAACAAGATGTATTTATTGGTCAGATGGTTTATTGTCTTGTTTAAGTTTGCAGAGCAGACTGCAGAAATGAGCAGACCAGCTACCTCCTAAAGTCGTGTGGAATTACACAGCTGAAAATTCCAGATCACCATCACTACAAATTAAATATAATATTGGAGTTTGTTGGGCAGAGAGCTTTGACTTTTGCAAGATTGATTGGGCGAGAACTGTGGGAAGATCAATTGGGCAAGAACTGTGGGGGGAGGCAGGGAAAACTATAGTATTTCAACGAGAGTATTTGCCTGTTTATTACCGCTATATAGGGCTAAACAAGCAGATACAAATAGCCTAATATTGAGCAATGATCTTGCAATGGGACCTACGTTTTACTGAGATGTTTTGAAATGTGTTTTCGTCCCGGTGATTATGTGGCACCAATAATGCGTGTACAAACACAATTGCAAGCAGTACATAGGCTATCTGTTGTTTGGAGCCATAGAATTTTTGTAGCCTGGGTCCTAAAAAAGCTGTCGTTTGACACATTCACGGTTTTCAGAGTACACGTTTTTAATATTGTAGCCTTAGTTTAGGTAAACGACCATATAACTGTAAAGTCAGTGAGTTTTTCAAAGAATCTGTAGAAACATATCCATCATTTGTCCCACAATAAAGAAGAAAGCTAATGTCAAAATTGGCCATAGGAAGTTTGAACTTTTTGAAGACGGCGATTGGCTACACGGAAGTATCAACTCGGTTCGACACTAAACTGTCACTTTTAGAAAAACTTAAAATGTATGAATATGTTTTTATTAATAAACGTTTAGTAAGTAACACAAATTCGGAGCATTCACTGTTTAATCACTTAATAAAAAAAAAAACTGAAAACGCGTTTGTCCTGCCTACTGAAGTAAATGCTATGTCAAGGGACACCAAAAACTTTGAACATATTTAGATTACATTACTGAGATTTAATAATTCTTTGGATTATATTACAAATTACAATTATTAACGGGATGCATTTTGAAAGTAACCCTCCCTAACCGGTCTATATCCTTCTATGGCAGTAGTTCTCAACCTTTTTGAGTCGCGACCCCCAGAACAATGAGGTTGTCGTCCCCCCCCCCCCCCCCCCCCCACCCACCCCCCATGTAATGCAAACGTGTGAATGCGTGAGAAATATGCTGTGTGGAGTGAGAGCGTGAAGGGTCATTTGCGTGACTCTCAGTGTGTGAGAGTTGGCAGCTCTGCTAACCCTTATAACCCATCCATCCATAGTCGTTACATGTGATAGCTAGTAATTAGCTATAACTATACCATCTAATCGGCCGCAAGCAATTGTGGCGCAGTGCGCCAAAATTATTTTGTTTGTGTGTGTCCAATCTAAACTCAAGTGCAGGCGCACTTTCATTCACACACCAGTGTTTCCAATAGGAAAATGTGCTGTCAGACACCGGGAACGGATACCTTCAAATTGACCACTTTTGAGAAATTAACCGGCCGTCGTCATTCACCGCGTTAAGTGTGTTCAGTGGTGCCTGCGTGTCGTTAAACAGGTAATTCATTAGGGACTTCAACCCCGAATATTTCTAGCCACCAATGTTTTTTTAAAGTAAACATTTCTTTAAAAACACTTTCTGTATAAGGAAGACAAAACAGTGCCTATTTGTTAGCGCTGAGTCACACAAAAGTCTAGATATAGCCTACTTTATATTTGAAATATTTTAAATGTTGATTTGGGACACAATATGCCCCTATTTTAATTTGAAATCACTTGCATCTGGGCCTTTACATGCTCGAAGTGAGCCTCCCGCTGCCTTTTTAATATCAAAGCTGTTCAAGTCATTGGAGCTGCTTGCGATGCGCATCAGCCTCGTTACTTTGCCCTCCAGAAGCCGTGATCTGGCTGCAGTCTTGTTTTAATAGAGAATCCCCTTTCAGCAGGCACACTGGAAACAGTAAAAAATCAAGACATCTTTGCTATTTTAAAATGTATGATTTTGCAACGTTTTTTTTCTATCCATGTCCGGTGACTATTTCATTTATCGGCTTTTGAAAAGCCGACTATTGTCTGCTAACAGAACCTCTGTCACACACTCAATAAAATCGAGTAGAATGTAAAAACATACATTTATTTATTTATTTATTTCACACAACTATCTGGCGACCTCCAGAAATGATCTTGCGACCCCCAGGTTGAGAACCTCTGCTCTATGGTACAGCGTTGCCTCTAGGTAACATACCCATTTTTTGGCCTTTTACACTCACACAATACATCCACAATTATAATGCAATACTTAAAAAATTAGGCAGGGCCCTAAGTAAACCAATAGCAGTGTTTTAATTTGTCTCTCTGATTCTATGCAGACCAATTGGAATCCCTTTTATGACACCTTCACCACATGGTTCAGCTCCATCATCTCTCCACAAAATTGGTCTGAAAGCATATTTTTCATTTTTTTTCTTTTTGCAATCTGGAATTTTTTTGGTTTCACAGTAATGGATGAGTAAAGTTAAATATTTTGCTGTTTAATGTACTTTATTTGTTAATTAAGTAATGGAAAATGTTTAAAATGTAAATGTTGCCTTGAAGTAACATTGTACCATTATGGAGTGGCAATTTTTTGTGTGTTTATTTAGGTTTATATCTTGTTCAAAAGCCTCAAAAGTCATCATAGTATTATTTTTTTATCTCTACAAATGAACCTAGATACATTTGATTATGTTAGTTGTAATAAAGTTCAGGATAATACACTGTATAGTCTAATATGTCAGGAAAGACACACCGGGACACAACATTTTAATGTAACACAAATTATCCAAGAAATGTGACTCGCTATCTTGTTTTGAAGAGGGTTATGATACTATGGTTTGATAGATTGTTGATGTAAAGTTTGCAGAAATATGCCTACACTCTTCAACACATTCATTCCTGTAGGCTGTTCTACAATGGTACAATGTTGCTTGAGGGTAACATACAGACAAACAAACCTTTGAAAAGAGTACATTTTTTTATGTTTTTCAATTTCAAATGGAATGTATTTTAAACTGTTGAGGCAATAGTATATTATATTATATATGAGTATTCTAGTACATTTTTATTCAAATTTTAAGCCATAACTCTTTTTTCCCTTTTTTACCATTATGGTGCAATGTTGCTTTACGGTACCCCAAAAACATTATTTACTGACAGTGTCTTCAAATGAAGTTTACTTGGTCTATTTAATGACAGAAAAAACATTATTTACTGACAATGTCTTTAAATGAAGCTTACTTGGTCTATTTAATGACAGAAAAAACATTTAAAACCAAATACCATCTGGCATCATAATGCATACCATACATATCGTAAAATCTCAAAAAGGTCTCTTAGATTACTTTTCCCGTTTGACAAGCTTTAACTCCACAAAATATGCATTATCGGTGCAGATGTATTAGCTTTATGAAAGCCATTTTGCAAAGTATCTGTGTAATCTTTAGATTCCAATATAACGCTGAAATGATACACTTGTTTAACACTGTTCAAAAAATTTTAACATTTCTTCAAAGACTTGGTGTCTGTGGAAAGCTATGAGTCCTAATTTGAAAAAGCCTTAGTTTGAGTCTTAGCTTTCTGACACTTCAAATGCAGGCTGTCCTGTAAGGACAATGGTGACACAGGTAAACTGAAGATAATGTTTGTACTTATTTATAGACAAAAAAATGGTAATCCTACATTAGCACTTTTTAGTATGACTAATCTCACTTTTTGCTGCCTTGCAACAGATATACAGTTTGTTCAAATGAAATACCAATCTTAAAAAAATCTAGAATTCGGTTGCAATGAAAGGGGATGGGAAGAAGACCTAAGAATAATGCACCTAATGCACCTAATGCATCAAAAAGGCTATGTTGAGAGTTTAAGTGGAGTTTTACCTGTCACATAGGCGGCTGACACCTGGGAAACAAGGAGGGAGAAAACATAACTGCCATTACAATGCATGAATAGAAAAATAACCATGACTACTTACCGTTGGCAAATAAAATGCTTGGCAATAATAATAATCACACTTCTTAAAGGGGCAGTTCACCCATTTTCAACTTTTTGATATGTTTTTCATCATATACCAATGTTCTATTTTACGTATAGTATTGTCATGTATCGTTACACATCACATACACAGTAGAATGTAAATCGAGTCGTAAAAATTACCCCCTACTGCGTCATAGGGTAATTTTTTTAATTTTGAAAACTACAGCCGTGTCTAGCTAGGGGGAGGTCCTTTTCTGGTTCTCAGAGTGTTGTACAACCAAAGTGGGCAATTCGAATGAGGGGGAACGTACCATGCAAATTAGTCGGGTACCTGTGCTCTGATGTTAGTGATAGCATTACACCTAGATAGCTACTCATCTACATTGTCTGTGATCATGTTTGACGAGGTTACTGATTCCACTGCAGTATTAGATGATGATTTTATGGATATTTTGTTACACAGTGAAATTCAGCCGTATTTATTTGAACCGGAATTTAGCAATGAGGAACCTGACAGAGAGATCAAGAAATGCAACAACAGTTACTGGCAGCGGGCAAAACCAGCTGGAGCTGAAGCGATAGCAGCGCTAATAATGTGTGGATTAATTTGGGGCTGTAGGAGATGTTGCTGAAACGAGCCAGCGGTTCCTCCTAAATTTGTCTCGATTCATGTTAGCAAAAAATGTTGTCACATAAATCGGCTTGGTAACGTCAGGTAGCTAGCACCAATGTATAAAAATGTAGCATATCAAGTTATTAGATAAGTTGTTCTTGACCCTATAAAATAAAAAACGCTATTTTCTTCATAAAGTTTGATAGTACTAGCATAATATTTTGCGATGGGAAGGAACACTGTAGCTGTTTAGACTAGACAACCCCGTTGACTAATATCATCTTTTTTTATTACATCAGTGATATAAATGTGCATCTATAATTGTTTTCTTTATTCCACTGCATAGTTTGCTAATGTATTTGTGTTTTTGTGATTGTAAAAAATATAATTAAGATACTTCAATCGTATCCCCTACCATCATGTGTCGTCAGAAGAATACAGATACTTACCCATCTGCTAACTTCACTGGCTTTCGTGAGGTGCAAGGTGCTTTTTGTTAAATCACGACCTACAGTCTCATCTAAGGACATCACAAAACCCTGCGAAAATAACGATAGATCAATAAAAACGATGGGCAGGTGAGGGGCAAAGCAAACTATGGATAGGCGACGCTCAACAAAAACAATCTTAAGAATGTTCCCAACTTTTGTAGGTCTGTGAAAAAGTATGTGGACGACATACATCGATCAAATTGGTCTTCAATTAAAGCTACAGACCTCTAGTTTAACGACAAAAAACGAGTCGTCTCTAAAGCAAATAGTTGTTTTTTTTAACGATTTTGCAATTGATGACTGATTGACGCACCCGCGCATCATTCAGTTTCTAAGGGTTAAGTAAGTATAGGTCAATGGTAAAATTGTCATAGGATCAGATTGAACAAGTTAGGGCCATAGGATCAATGTAAGTGAAATACATGTATTTTTCCGACCACCGGCAATTGAATGGTTAATTAATTGTATAACAAAATGCCCATAGATCATTGCATGAATCAAACTTAGAACCAGCAAATGCTCTCCCCTTGGCTAAATGCAGTGGTAGTAGAAAAAATTCAGGAATAATATTTGAGAACTGTGTGAATGTGCAGGATATTGTGAAAACAGATGAAGCTGGGATCTTGCCTTTTCATATCATTTGCCTTTCTATAGGCATAAAATTATATACAACTAAACTGCATCACTCGCCTTCTGCTCCGGTGCATCTAATAAATAAATATTAATAACAGGACTCTCTTTTGATTAAAAACAAATTGTGCAACAAGTGGATAATTTAAACACCCACCACACACCAAATGCAGGGGGAATTTGGCATGAGAGTGAGACTCAAAGTACCCTCTTCACACGCTCTCATGCCACACCTCCTATTTCTCACGCATGCATTCTTTGAAAATTACTAGTTTTACAATAGTTAGAATACCAGCAGTTCATCTCCCATACATGAGAGGTTTTAACATTTTGTCTCTGCTTTGGCACTAACAGTGTACTAAAGTGTCTGCACAGTAACTTTCAAGTCACATTATAGGTGTGTCTAACTAGACAAGGTAAGTCATGAACTAACTGTTTCTAGTCAATGGATGTAATTATTGCATCTATTTCATGGGAGAAGCAAATGGTTGGCACAAACTAGCCACTATGGCTTGTGGACAAAAGTTCGTTTCACTGCCTAGGCATAGGTGGAGGAGAAAGTTAGTATAACATTGGAAGTCTATATATACACAAGTACAAGAGTTAGATCAAAAGAAAACGAGGGTTTATTTGGCGACATCTGGTCAGTAGTGGGTGCTGCAGGTCAATGGTGGGTAGGCATTCCTGGGAAAGGTCATGGGACAGCAACAGGTGGGATTAACCTGGTAAGTAGTTGGAGGTATGGTATTTAAGGTTTTTAGTTTGGTGGCAGTAGGAGAAAGAGAGCTCGAAGATGGTAAATCAGGAGAGGCAAGATCAAAAACAAGAGCATGAGCAACAACTCAAATACCAGTAACTAAGCAAGCGTTTGTCTTCAGTTGGTCACATTGCGGTAGAGCTCAAAGTTCCTTTGGTCTGTCTAGACAAGCACTGGGTGGAGAGCTCCTTCCAGCCAGTCACCATTCTTCTCGTGCCATCTTGATGGACAGTTCTTCTCTGGTGTGGAAAGGAAGAATAATTTGCTCTGGATTTAAAGTTGCAGATGACTTTCCTATAGACGTTCAAAAACCCAAGGAAATTGATTTATTATAAAGGTTGCAGTTAGATCCTGCATACTCATCATCTCTGATCATAAGAATAGATTTGCCAGGGTTGAGCGTGCAGTGTCAGCTGGTGAATCCTCCTGGAATTCCAATTGCCCCTTTGTCAATTCAATCAGTGGAACTGGACACATTCAAGAGAATTGGCATGGATATTATTGGACAATTATAGGACCAAAGCACACAGGGCTATTGGTTTGTAATAGTAAATATTGATAATGCACCCTGATATCCAGAGGAAGTGCCGTTGCACCATAGTTGGTTAAGAGCGTTGCTCAAGCACTGTTCTCGTTCATCCCCCAAGTGGAAATTACTAAAGCAATTTTCACTGTCCAGGGGTCTCATTTATAAACGTTGCGTACGCACAGAAGAAGGCACACGCCACTTTTTACGCCGACGTTAGGATTTTTAAAAACATACTTGACGTGAAAATGTGCGGTCCTCCATGCGAATTTCAACCCATGCGTACGCACTAAACTGGAGAGATGAGAAACTGTGACTGCTGGCAGAAGGAAGAATCTCAACAAACACTTTGAAATTGAATTGAAATTGCCATTATGACAGAGGATCTAGACTCAGACAGTTTACATGTGTGCCAAGAGCCTCACACCTCAAGTCGGGGACGTAGATTATGAGGTAATGCGGACTGAAGGGGTAAGTAGCACAAGGATATACCAATCAATGCATCAATCTCCTTCAAAACGTGGAATGATAGGTCACTGTCTCGCTGGCTATTGGGATATCATAGGGAGATGAGTTCAGACCAGAAGTCCCACATTTTAAAGCTAGCACTACGACTCAGTTTTATGACAATCTCTCGCCGGGCCAGCAAGCAGATGTCACCAAATCAAAACAACAAAGCCGATATGTTCTCTCCCCTGCCTGGGCACACCAAACTCATATAACAGCACGTTCATTCGGTGCCAGGCTTATGGTCCCAATAAATTTATTTTTTCCTTTTATCCAAGGCAAAAAAAAAACTGAAAGCTAATTTACCAAGTTCGGCTTTCACGTTTGGGCTTTCATAGTATATTATATATACTATATATATTTATAGTCCTGTGAGTGTGTCGTATGACTATTGTGCTACTTTGGGCTGAATGCATATACCCAATTTTGCCATAATCCATGACTGACAAGAGGGTATATTTTACAACTGTCTTTTTGTTTTTAAAGAAAAAGCATGATCTTATCCTATATAGAGCTCCAAGTCTGATCCTCATCTTCTTTGTGAGTTCAAGCCAGAGATGCTCACAAGTCTTTGAGCTCAAGTCGAAGTCAAGTCTCAAAACACTGTATGAGCAACTTAAGTGCGACTCGAGTTCCCATAGGGAAAAATCTGTTGCAAATCTGTTGTCCATTCTGATCTCTTGAGACTAACTAGATCTTTTAATTTTTTAATCTGGGATCATTTGTGTCTGAGTTACTTCTCCTAAGGATCACTTAGGATCAATAGTTTAAAAGATCAATTGAGATAACCAGTTTAGCAATCTTTGAGAAGCATGATAAACAAAGAAGATCTCATCGTTGTACACTCTTAATCTTAATCATGTCTCGCCCATTTTAAACGAGAAATAAAGAGAACGTGAGCTGAGTCTGAGACTTTCATGAGAAAAATCTGAGTAGTAGTACTAAGTATGATCCCTAGAAGAGATCTTATCATTGCATGTCTAATGTCTTCCTTGTCTGATTTATTTCGCCTAAATGTCCTAATATCAGCTATATAGAAGAAGGTAGCATGAGCTTTGACATATTAGAGAAATATGAGAAACACTTGAGAATTTAATAATTTCACATTAATTAGATGCACAAAGTCAAATATGTTTTCTCTAGAGGTTGGGAGTGAGTTAATACCCCAAGCAACGGAGCTCAAGTATCTCGGGGTCTTGTTCACGACAAACAGTCTTTAACAAAGCCCTTTTATTTCCAAACACACTTCGGGTTTCAGTTAAATAAACAAAAATCTTACCTGTTCGCGTAAATTCACACTAAACTAAAGATAAAAGATAAGATAAAACTTCTAACTTGCCAAATATAAAACTTGTGTTGCAAAAAATACAAGAAAACATGATCTGCGAACGAACAACCAAATGCTATATCTTTTTCTGCTGTTTGTTCCCTTACATAACATATTTTTTTTTAATTGCAGCCCCGGTAGTGACTAGGGATGTCACGAGAACCAATACTTCGGTACCAAGTTGATGCGAAAATTCTGAAAACGTGACGATACTCGTTTTCTACAGTACCGAAGGTACCGGCTGCAGTTAAAAAATATGTTATGTAAGCGGACAAACACCAGAAAAAAGACGTTGCTTTAGTTGTTCGCTTGCTGGGCGCTGTGCAGCCCCTTTTTTCAAGCTAAATTCTCCAAGGCTAAAAGAACCCCCAAGTAACTACCCGTAATCTTTTGTCACGATCCCTAAAGTGTTCGGCTCAATCCGTAATGGTTATGCCTTCCCTGCTGTAAACTACCACAAAATCAAATCAGAAATCAGAAGCTAACAAGTAGGCCTTTAGATAGGCCAAAAAGAAACAAAACAAACATCAAAAGTTTGCTTTTGCTTTAAGTATGCTGCGTCCTCCCCTGTCTACTAAAAGAGAAAGCAAACTTTAACCATGAATTAGCTGTAGTAGTTTACACCCCAATGCAGCAGGGGAACATTTGACTCTCCCTGTGATCTCGCTTACACGTGTTATAAGATGTGTGCGTACGTTTCTAGACCTCTTTTTCGCAATGTTAATAGTTACTTATAATAAATAGGCCTAGTGTTACTTTCCCATCACGCGTCCACCAGACTTTAGTTGGAGAATTACAGAATAATGCGCCAATTTAAACAGCGCCAGCCTAGTCCACGTTAGTTCTTTATTTCCTTCTAAATTAACCTGCACCAATGAAACCGGCGGACTAGGGAAATTCAATGGAACAGTTGTTTTTGTATCTCATTCACTCGTTTGCAAAAGTACCACCAAATTAGTTGAAAACAAAAGTTAACGTACACCCCCGACCCTCCCACAATGCCACATCTTAAAGTGACAGGCTTAATCCTTTTGACCCCATATATCTAAAGGCCTATTTATTATGTGTGCATTATTCGGTTTTTCATGTCTTGGCCGGGTACTGCAATTGAAAGGATGGCCCATCATTAAAAGATTATTGTTTGTAATTAAAAACCATATTGCTTTTTTTAAATAATTGAATTGCCGCTGTTCTTTTTTGTAATGTTAATTGTTGTTTCTTTAAAAAAAATTTAGCTTGAAGGCTATATGCCACAGTTGTTTTTTGTAACGTTTTTAAAAAAAGGAGTGTATGTTGAAGTATATGGGATTTAATTTATTGTTTAGTTTTTTACCATGGTTTCGAACTGGGTATCAACAATCGTGGAATTTCACTGGTATTGGTATCAACTACTACATTTCTGTTCTGTAGTAAACAAGTACTGTCATGTTTTAGGAATTTTGGCATCAACTTGGTACCAAAGTATGGGTTCTTGGGTCATCCCTATTCCACTGTTCCTGTATATTTGTTTGCATATCTCTATGTATGACTGTTATTACGGGTCTTCTCGTTTTGTTATGTGCTTATACAGTACTGTGCAAAGGTTTTAGGCAGGTGTGAAGTCTCTAAAGTAAGAATTATTATTTTTTTTTATATATCCATCCATTAGCTATACCGCTTTTCCTATGCAGGGTCGCGGGGGGGGGGGGGGGGGGGGCTGGAGCCAATCCCAGCCAACACAGGGCGAGAGGCGGGGTACACCCTGGACAGGTCGCCAGTCTATAACAGGGCCGACACATAGGGACAGACAACAACTCAGGTGGGGATTGAACCCAGGACCTTCTTGCTGCGAGGCAACAGTGCTACCCACTGAGCCACCGTGCTGCTATTTTTTTATCTAAATGTAAATTTTTCTTTTTTCTTTTTATCAATTCATAAAATACAAAGTGAGGGAAAAGCAAATCTGTATCAAATCAACATTTGGTGTGACCACCCTTCGCATTCAAAACAGCATCCCCTGCCTAAAACCTATGCACAGTACTGTATACACTTTTCTCCCACAAAAAAACATTTATGTTTGTGTGTGTTCTCACGTTGTTGCTATGGCCAATGGTGTCCTTCTCCTCCTGGGGTGCCCCCACCAAGCAGACTTTAGTGGAAGGGTCTGAAACACCCAGTTCCATCTCCTGTTCCATCTGCTGCTCAAGCCTGAAAACACAAAGTGGACTGGATAAGCTCCATGGTCCACACACGCATTTTAGTAGGATATATAGTGCATAACATTTTTGTGTGGGAGCATTTCACTTCCATTCCTTTTATTTCAAAAGGAAAATAGATCCCTTAAGGCCTTAAGATACTGACAGTCAAATCCCTTCCACTGTAGCTGTTAATGGAAATTACTGTCAATCTATACTTTAATTACATATACTGTGCATTACATTAATTACGGATAAAGTTTTTCTGTTATTATGAAGCTCTCAGCCAAAGTTCAGGCAGATAACTCAAAGTCTGTACGCAGCTGACGTAAGCCGTAATACAGCGCATTGCACACACACTAATCACTGACGCACCTGTAACAATCAAATATCAGTTCATTAGGGAAGGGGCAGGGATGTCAAAGCTAGTGTATGTGCTTGTTGGAGAAGGTGATAGGAAATGCTTGGAAATCGCTAATCTTTGTTAAAGTATTATTCTATTTGATGGTGAAAATGGTCTGGCCAGGGCGAACGTTTCTAATACGGAAGGCAATTGCCACACGGTCTGGCAAACCAGGAGTCGGACCCAAATGCAGGTTTTGGCTAAATAAGTTTTATTATTTTTGAAGAACACAGGGAGAAACAGAGGCCAGTAACATAGAACAGTGAAGCAACACAGAACTAAAATAAGGCATGGCTTCAATTCAAAACAAGGAAAAACCAATAACCAATGAAATACAGGGAAACCTAAACAAGATAAAAAGAAGCAGGTGTAAACAATAATGTAGTTAATCCTCAAATTCCAGGCCGTGACAGCGAAAAATGTTCCTGGGCAAAAGATATGATTCCCATGTCACGGTAAAAGTAGGCAATCCATACGTTAAATTATACAGATGAAAAGATAAGGACCTAGAATCAGCGATGCATAGCTCTTGTTTGACCAAAGATTTTTCAAGGTAATTGAAGTAAAGCATACGTAAGTAGTATAAAGTATTTCGACTTGTACCATATTGGGCTGGTCTAGGTTTCATGGCTGCTTGAGGTTGCCAAAGTTTCAAGTCATTAAACCTTAACAAGGAGATTCTCTGTTCAGTTCTAATTGTCCTCTCTCTCTCTCTCCATCTCAGTACCTGCAATGGTGAATTATAATGATTCAACAAACAACTTTTAACATATAGGCAAGAAACTATTTTATACATTTAATCACAGTTTGAGGGATAATATATTTTAGCTTGCATTACAACCGCTATTATTGTTTTTACATTGTCTTCATATCGTGCTATCTCACCTTTTATACCTTTAACAAATACTTTTTCTTGAGTGTGATTTCCCCTGTGTTAAATAAAACGTTTTCTGAAAGACACTCCCGTAAGTTCTTTGATCTATCTGCCGGCACTTGAGTGCACGGAAACCCCCTCACAATCTTCCATATAATGGCACATAAGCCATACACTGTGGCAGATATGTGGCATCAGTTAAAGCCACAAGTAAAGCCGGAGTGTTCATAATTAATGAACTTAAGTTCACTGATCCCTTAAACTAATTTATGCCTCCTACACATTACACGACTTTCAAAGTTGTAAGATCACTGGACTGCACACGCTACACGACTGATTTGTCTTGTAATCGGGTGTCTTGAAGTTGTTGTGGTGTTCACACTACATGACTGATCGGTGACAAGGGATCACACATTACATATCATTTCCCAAGGAGGCATTGCAGACGAGTCTTCAAAATATGTTTAGTCACGAAAACACGTGCGAGAATTGGTGTTACAACTCCTCCCCTTTGTTTTTGTCTTAGTCTCATTGGCTGTAGGTCGTCACTGCTCTCATTGCCAGTCACAACACCGTTCCTACTACGAGATTTGGACGCTCCGATGCAACCAGATATTAAACCTGCTAGATATCCAGTCGGGAGTTGCAAGGCATCGGTGATGCATCTGCGACTGTCTCAGATCGTGTCGTGAGCAGTTCACACTACACCATCGTTGCTCACAAGAGCACGCTACGATATACCTCTGAGCCGATATGGCGATATGCCGATCTGGGGCTCTTGTCTGCGATTAAGAAAAACTGGTCAGCGAGCGAAAAATCAGGCTGAAATTGTGTAGTGTGAAGTCAGCATTAGGGAGAACTGTTTCTTGATTGGTTGGCTCTCCTTCACAGGTCGGAAGGGGAGTCCCACAGATTTAAAACAGATCTGGTTGTGTAGCCAGTTTGTCTAGTGATTCCTTATAAATGAAATAAATCAAAAATAACTCATTCTTTTTTTTTTACTGTAATTAGAAAATGTATTCTGGGTCTGGTAGTAGTATGCTACATAAAATCCAAAAAATTTAATCAATGGACTGGAAAGTATTCTTCTACTGTATATACCCAGGGTAAATAGATTTCAGTAATGCAGAATACCTAAATTTAATTCAGTCCCCTTTTGTATTACATTCAAAGTTCTGAATTATATATTCAACTTGAGTCAACAGTATACAATGTAGACGTTCCAATATAAACATTAGTAATATTCTTAGTCCACACATAGTCCCGTTACACTCAAATAACAAACAAAACCACAACTAGCAATTATCCTTAGGAAAAATGTCTTGGTCTTCAATATAATGTCTCAAATCCAAAAGAATGCCTCTTGTACTCATTTGAAATAAAATAAAATGTGGGTATCCTTTAAAAAAGTATAGTGCTCTATAACAGAAAATGTTTGTTTTATCATACTTAAGTATTCCAAGGGCTAAATAGGGGAGGGTTTACCATTAGTCGTCAGTATCTAACAGAGAGTAAGTCCGTCCAGTCTCAGAATATCACAAAATACAGAGCAACTTCAAGGCAAGAAAGCTAGAGACTTGCAGCACGTAGCTATGTTCTTCTCTCCCCTCTACCCTTTAGTCAAAAGAGACCGCAAAGTCTCCTGCTAATCTATTTCTATGGGGTTCGTACTTTACAGCCTTAAAGCCATACTTACTGTTGCAACTCTTATAGTGGTAGTGTCTATTAACATCAAATCACACAGACACACAAAATAACCACCCGGTTACCACCCGGTTTGCTGTCTCCCAGCACAGTCTCAAGAGCATGGAGGAGATTCCAGGAGACAGGCAGTTAACTCTAGGAGAGCTGGACAGGGCCGTAGAAGGACCTTAACCCATCAGCAGGACCGGTATCTGCTCCTTTGTGCAAGGTAGTAACATGTCCCGATCCAAAACTCGTTCTCTGCCTTCTCCACTTTCAGGCTCTACCACATAAACTGGAAAAGTCTGATCAGGCTGTCAGACTACAATGTTAACAACAGATGCCCACCTGTCAGAGATTTAGTTTTTTTTCTTAGGGTCCTAGTGAGAAACTTGAGTCTTTTACCCACTTCCAGAGGCAGAGCGGTACTTTGGCATCCCACCATCTCTTGTTCAGTAACTGTCTTCTCTCAGCATGTTTAGAAACTAATTGATATGCATGATGGGATTGTGTCTCTGTGGACTAAAACCAAAACAAAGATCAATTGGAAGGCGGGGATGCCTTCCAAACATCAAAAGGAAAGGGGCTTCCCCAGCTGAATCATTCCTGGTATATGCATGCACTAGGGGTTGCAAATACTTTATCCACTATTCACCTTTTTCTTGTCTTCCAGGGTTCCCAAGAGCAATTCTCCGCACCAAAAAACTTTCGTAGACACCAATTTCGAACCCTCATGGCAAGAAATAACCATTCTTGGCAATCCATGTACTTAGATAATTTGTTTAGCCTCAAGCAAAAGTACAGTATCTAACAATGCACATTTATTATTGAATGCATTTTGATCATGGAACGACAGCTAACATCATTATCAGTTAACGTCAGCTAGTTAATGTTAGCTTTTAGTTAGCTTGCCATATGAGATGGTTGCTAAAGTAAAAAAATGTGAACCCCTTCTTTCTCACACAGTTTCTGTTCAAGTGGAGCCTCTAGCTTGGAAAAGAGCATTGGGAGGGCATTCTTGGACGATTATTTACAGAAGTAAGAGCATGTTACAAAGTGTAGGAACCCTGAAGTCTAAATAACACGTTGTGTGTTGGTACTGTACATACCAGAGGTGCCATCACCAGTGTAAAAGTAGTATCGCCCAACTTTCTCGCAGAGAAAAATGTGGTGTATGCATTAGATAAAGAACTCATGAAGCTACCAGTTTTGAACTGTGGGGATATTATATGTTTAATTTGAGATATTTCAACTAACAATGTAATTATGGATAATATCACTGGATGTAAGTTTCCCACAGATATTTCTTCCAATGGTGGTGAACCCAAAACCCTATAGGTGTCAGGGCTGGTAGGCTATACTAGGCTCAAGAGCAGAGTTGGGCTACATCTTACTAAAATAATTCTAGAAACTATCCACAAGGAACCAGGCAGGAAAACAGGAGAGTATAAAGCTCCCGCAGTAGACTTGCATTTACTTGGTAAACAGAACAGGGAATCCACACACCATGCAGCAAAGGAAATTAATGAACAAACCAACACAGGATAACTGGAACTTAAATACCCTGTCCAGAAGGGACAGGGGAAACCAATAATCCCTTTTCAGTTAGACGGAATTTACGTCCTCTCAGGGCCATGACAATAGGGGTGGTCAAGTAGCATGAACCCCCGTTAAGACAATTATAATATCTATCTGTTTACATCATGAATTAGGTCTTAGCTAACAGCTTCACTGCCAAGTCCTTGTCTGAACACATGCACAGTGAAAAATAGGGTGTTAATATTTCAGAGTTGACTTAAATAAACCCAGAGGAAGTATTCTCAACACTCTCGAGAGTAAAGGCGCTCAAATGGTGGAGTTAAAAGAAAGTGTTAAATTCTGCAGAATAGCAGTGAAGATTCTATTCTACAGCGTGTTAATACGCGCCACTCTTCATCTGTCTTCTGTATTTGCAGCAAGGCATTGTGGGATATTAAGTGTAATCTACCTATTCAATGTGATTATTGTTACAATGCAGAGAATAGGCTAGACCCAAAAGCAGACTGAAGAATGAGACACCAAAGGATTGAGTTTGAAGTTTACTCAGCAAAGTGGAAACAATAATGGAACAGAAGGCAATGAACAGGTAGGGCTTATATATCAAACTAAACCGGTGCACACAATTAGCCTCAGTCAAGGTAATTGGCTGGGGGCATTGCCACCCCCATGACAGGACCCCCTTCCCGAGGAGCAGCTCCTGATGCGACCACCCGGCTGGTTTGGACCACCCGGTGGAAGTCCTTGATCAAGCTCTTGTCCAGAACATGCTGTGCCGGGACCCAAGACTGCTCCTCTGGACCGTAACCTTGCCAGTCCACAAGGTATTGGACGCCTCGCCCAGACCAGCAGGAACCTAACGGCAAACCGTGTAGACTAGGCCACCGTCCAGTGTCCGAGGTGGTGGAACAACCAGAGCAGGAGCAAGAGCGGTGGTGATGAGTGGCGGCTTCAGCCTGGAGGTGTGGAAGACCGGGTGGACCTCATGGACCTGGGTGGCTATAACACCCGGTTAACCCTCTTAAGGATCTTAAAAGGCCCCACATACCTCCGCCTGAGTTTGTGTCGCTCTCCTGGTATCGGCAGATCTTGGGTGGACAACCACACTCTCTGCCCCACACGATAGCTTAGACCCCCTCTGCGATGCCGGTTAGCTTGGCGCTGATGGCGGCGGCGAGCAGTCAGGGCGCGTCGCCAAGCACAGGGACAACGGCGAACAAAGGCCACCGTCGAAGGAACGCCCACATCAGCCTCCTGTTCTGGAAATAGAGGTGGGGGGAAACCAAACTGACACTTGAACGGAGACATCTGGAGTGAGAAATGCAACAAGGTGTTGTGTGCATACTCCGCCCAGAGGAGGTGGCGGCTCCAGGTTCGAGGACTGTCTGAGGCCAGACAGCGGAGTGTGGCCTCCAGGTCCTGGTTGACCCTCTCCGTCTGTTCGTTGCTCTGAGGATGGAACCCTGACGAGACACTTACGGTGGCACCGAGGAGACGGCAGAAGGCCTTCCAGAACCTGAAGGTGTATTGTAGACCCCTGTTGCTGATGACGTCCTGGGGCAAGCCATGTACCCGGAACACCTTCTGCAGGACCAACTCTGCTGTTTCGGGTGCAGAAGGAAGTCTCGACAGTGGTATAAAGTGGGCGGCTTTTGAGAAGCGGTCCGCAATCACCAGAACAACGGTCCTGCCATCAGACTCCGGGAGCCCTGAGACGAAGTCCATGGAAATATGAAACCAGAGTCAAGACGTAACCGGCAGAGGAAGCAGCAGACCGGCTAGACGGGAGTGAGATGACTTGCTTTGAGCACAGGTGTGACATACCGCTACAAAGTTAGCCACATCCGTGTCCAGGGTTGGCCTCCAGTTTCGCCGCCGAATGAATTCAGACGTTCGGGTTCTTCTGGGATGACTGGTGAGTGGAGAAGAGTGACCCCACTCCAGTACCGAAGACCGAACAGACTTGGGCACAAAGACGATCTCCGGGCGTGTTCCTAGGAGCCGGTTTTTCCCCACCGCTCGCAACTGTTGGTCCACCCCCCAGCGAACTGATGCCACAATCCTGCCCTCCTGGACAATGGGAGTAGAACCAGGTTTAGTGTCCGGAGCATCGTAGAGGCGGGAGAGTGCATCAGGTTTTGAGTTCTTGGATCTCGGGCGGAAGGTGATGGTGAAGTGGAAGCGACTGAAGGAGAGACCAGCGAGCCTGGCGAGGATTTAGGCGTTTGGCTGCCCGGATGGACTCCAGGTTCCGATGATCTGTCCATACGACCACCGGATGCCGAGCGCCCTTCAACCAATGACGCCACTCTTCTAGGGCCATCTTCATGGCAAGAAGTTCCCGGTCACCCCTAGTGTAGTTCCTCTCAGCTGGGGATGGAGGACGAGAGAGGGCACATGGGTGAAACTTTTGATCGGCTGTACAGCGTTGAGAAAGGACTGCCCCAACCCCGGATTCTGACGCATCGACCTCAACAACGAAAGAAAGGGCAGGATCTGGAAGGCGCAGAACAGGGGCAGTAGTGAACCTGCTCTTGAGCAACTTGAAGGCCACATTGGCTTGGGGTGTCCAACGGAAGGGATGAGTCGATTTCTTGGTCAGGTCAGTGAGGGCAAGGGCGATGGCTCCAAAGTTCCAGATGAAACGCCTGTAGAAGTTTGCAAAACCCAGAAACCGTTGCACTTCCTTGAGCGAGGAGGGAATTGGCCAGTCCTCAGTGCACCGGACTTTGCTGGGATCCATCTCCAGGCGTCCTTCAGACACAATGTAGCCAAGGAAGGAGATACGGCGGGAATGGAACTCACACTTCTCTGGCTTCACAAAGAGGCGATGTTGGAGAAGCAGCTGGAGTACCCTTCAAACATGTTGGAGGTGTTCCTCCCGTGACACAAGGATGTTGTCAAGGTAGACATAGACAAAGCGACTCAACAGGGCACGGAGCACGTCGTTTATGAAGGCTTGAAAGACGGCTGGCGCATTCATGAGGCCGAACGGCATGACAAGATAATTGCCGTTTGGTGTGTTAAACGCAGTCTTCCACTCGTCCCCTTCACGGACGCGCACCAGGTTCTAGGCATTACGAAGGTCAAGCTTCGTAAACCAGGATGCCCCTTGGAGATGTTCGAAGGCGGAGGACATAAGGGGTAGAGGGTAGCGGTTCCGAATGGCGATCCGGTTTAGAGCCTGGTAATCCACACAAGATCGAAGTCCCCAGTCTTCTTGCCCACAAAGAAGAACCCTGTTCCAGCAAGGGACGTCGATGGACGGATGTGTCCGAGGGCCAGAGCTTCTTTGATGTAGGCATCCAGGACTTTCCGTTCGGGATCAAACAGGGCGAAGGTGCAGCCTTGCTGAGGAGTAGTTCCTGGAAGGAGCTCAATGGCGATGAGATGGCAGGAAAGTGGATCGCGTTTTACAGAAGACTGCACTGAGGTCGTGGTATTCCGATGGCACTTTGGACAGGTCTGGTGCTATAGCAATTCGGTTCTCCTCTGACGCCTGAGAGGCCCAAAGACGTGCCACTTGGCAGTGCGGCCCCCACCGGGTAAGAGAACGGGCCGACCAGTCCAGCACCGGATTGTGGTTCTCCAACCAGGAATACCCCAGGATCAACGGAAGGTCAGGAGAACGAACAACATGGAACTGGATCGTTTCCTGGTGTTGGTTTAGTACCGTGAGCTGCAGGGGTCTGGTGATCTGATTCACAAATACGTTCCCTAAGGGTCTTCCGTCCAAAGCCGTGATGGGAAGTTGCGAGGACAGGTCAAGGAGAGGAATCTGGTGCTGGAGCGCCCACTGGTGGACGATGAAATTTCCAGCCGCTCCCGAATCATCAAAGGCTGAACTAGTGAGCAAACCGTCTAGCCAAGAGAGAGAGCAAGGCAGATCAAGACGAGAGGATAATTTGGAGGAAAACAAAGAACGGCTTACCAGGGATCCTCCTATCGCTGGTAGCCGCCGGCGTTTCCCAGACACCGGGGAAGCAGATGGTTGGAGCTACCGCAGTACATGCAACAACCCTCTCTCCTACGTCTGTCCCTCTCGGCTTGGGACAGCCAAGCACAAGCCAGCTGCATTGGCTCTTCAGCAGTAGGAGCCGTGGCATGGGTTGATGCTCCGTCGCTGGGTTGAGCTGGCAGCGGGACTTGGGTTTTCACTAGGGGCTCCCGCTGTCGACGACGCTCCCGTAGTCTGTTGTCGATGCGAATGGCCAAGAAAATCAGGGTGTCCAAATCCTGAACGTCTTCTCTAGCTGCTAGTTCATCCTTGAGGCTCTCAGAGAGACTGTGGTGGAAGGACGGAATGAGAGCCTCCGGAGTCCAATTGCTTTCAGCTGCCAGGGAACGGTATTCTATGGCGTAGTCAGCAACACTGCGAGAACCTTGGAGCTGGAGGAGACGTGTGGCTGCCTGGTAGCTGCTGACCGGATGATCGAAGACTTTCCGCATTTCTCGACAAGAGATCGTCGTCCCGGCAGATGGAACTCGCACTTTCCCACACAGCAGTGGCCCAGGTCAGTGCTTTTCATGTAAGGAACGCCATGATGAACGCCACCTTGGTTTCCTCTGAGGCTAATTCTGATGGACGGTAAGTGAAGGCTAGAGAGCATTGGACAAGGAAGCCTTTGCGCTTGCCGGGATGACCGTCGGAGCGATCAGGGGTAGGAAGCTGAATCTCCTGGTCTTGCGAGAGGTGATGTGGGGCTGGAGGATAAGCCGCCTGGGGAGGAGGCGCAGCAGGGCTGGAACCAACACAGACCATGGAGGCGAGCTGGTCTAATTTGCTGGACACCTTCCAATTTCTGGGCGACCTCGTGCAAATGTTGATCCATCGATTGGACCTGCTCCTGGTGCCTGCCTAAAGAGACACCCTGCAGACGAATAGCCTGTTGCAGCCTTTACTCAGCAAAGTGGAAACAATAATGGAACAAAAGGCAATGAACAGGCAGGGCTTATATATCAAACTAAACAGGTGCACACAATAAGTCCCAATCAAGGTAATTGGCTGGGGGGCGTCGCCACCCCCGTGACAATTATGACCTGTTAAAAATACAATGACAAGTCTTTTATAATGTGTGAGGTCTGGATTTATAAATTGAATACTTCGGAGTAGTTTACTAGTGTTGTTTGAGCACCAAGGACATATACAGTATGTTGCAAGATAGTTCTAACTGCTGTCTGTAACCATTGATAATTTCAAAGATTCTGATCCTCGCAGATCTGAATCGACGCTCAAATACGTTGAGTATGATTCTTGTGTGTCACTTGGAATCTTCATGACCATTGACCACAAAGTCATCCCCTGACATTAATTACATTAAAGTCAGGAACACTGCATGATGCAATCGAGATAGAAAAAATAACACTGTAGAGGCAAAAAAAATCCATCCATCAGTGTTAAATATGATAACACTTAAAAGTGTCATATTTTAAATAATTATGGGTTAAATTAATTACTCTGTGGAGTGTGAAATTACAGTGTTAAATATTTGTACACATCCTAGTGTAAATTTTAACTCAAGTAGTAGAATTTGAGTAGATTTTACTCTACAATGTTAACACTGGTCACTGAGTAAATTTAACACTAATTTTGAGTGGACCAAATGTTCTCTGAAACGGAGTTGAATTTAACTCTGCAAGTGTTGAATGTACACCTCTATTTTTACTGTGTGCAAACTCAATTTATGTACAAATGAAATTCATCAATAGTATGATGTACACTCTTGACAAGTTATTTACAATTAGATGGATAGTTATACATGGTTGGGCCTCTCTTACATACAATTGATTTACAATGATCCTAAAATGTACTTCCAACAACATTGATTTGAACATCTTCTCATGGGTGCACTCCTGAAAACGACACGGAAAACGAGACAGAAGAGCCACAGCCTTGTTTTCTCATTCAGATGTTTATCGAGAATGATCAAACAAACATACAATGTACAGCGCATCCGGAAAGTATTCATACCCCTTCACTTTTTCCACATTTTATTATGTTATGGCCTAATTCCAAAATGGATTAAATAAAAAAGAATTCTCAACATTCTACAAACAATACCGCATAATGACCAAGTGAAAAAAGTATTTTAGAAATTTTTGCAAATGTATTAAAAAAACAAAAAAAACAAATCACATGTACATAGGTCTCACGCTCCATTTTTCCCTCACTCGTGAACAAGAACCCGAGATACTTGAACTCCCTCGCTTGGGGCAGCAACTCACTCCCAACCCGGAAAGAGCACTCCATCGTGACAGGCGGATTGGTGCAGCATCAGCAGCGGTCGGGATGAGAGTCAGCACCTCCAAGTCTGAGGCCATGGTTCTTTGCCGGAAAACAGTGGAGTGCTCTCTCCGGGATGGGATTGAGTTGCTGCCCCAAGCGAGGGAGTTCAAGTATCTCGGGTTCTTGTTCACGAGTGAGGGAAAAAGGAGCGTGAGATTGACAGGCGGACTGGTGCAGCATCAGCAGTAATGCGGGCATTGTACCGGACCGTCGTGGTGAAGAAGGCGCTGAGCCGAAAGGCGAAACTCGCGATTTACCAGTCGGTCTACGTTCCAACCCTCACCTATGGTCATGAGCTTTGGGTAGTGACCGAAAGAATAAGATCGCGAGTACAAGCGGCTGAAATGTGTTTCCTCCGTAGGGTGGCTGGGCTCAGCCTTAGGGATAGGGTAAAGAGTTCGTTCATCCGGAGGGAGCTCGGAGTAGAGCCGCTGCTCCTTCGCGTCGAAAGGAGCCAGATGAGGTGGTACGGGCATCTGATTAGGATGCCTCCTGGGCGCCTCCCGTTGGAGGTTTTCCGGGCACGCCCTACTGGTAGGAGATCCCGGGGTAGACCCAGAACACGCTGGCGAGATTATTTATCTCGTCTGGCCAGGGAACGCCTCGGGATCCTCCAGGAGGATCTGGAAAGCCTTGCTAGGGATAGGGACGGCTGGAATACCCTGCTGAGCCTGCTGCCACCGCGACCCAGCCCCGGATAAGCGGCGGAAAATGGATGGATGGATAATTAAACATGGCCTGTTACCAACATAACCCTTGGATAACTACAAGGAAATTGTAATGAATTGATGGGTAATAGAGTAGGTGTTTCTAAGAATTGGTTGCCCAATTTCCTAGGAAGTACGTAATTATATCTGTTATTACCAACTTAAAATGGTCATAACTACACCATACTGAGTTCAGGTGATGGAAAATAGTGGTTTTTCTTAGCAGTTCATCTACAGTATATAGTTATACTGTAGCTACGGTATTTCAGCTAGTTTCTCTGTATTTACATACTTATTTACCAGTGGTAATTACCCAATAATATACTGTATTTTACCATATATTTACGAATTAAAAGTGGAGGTTTTATTAGTATGTTCGCTTTAGTTTCACTTTATTTACCTATGTATTAACCAGTGTAGTTACCTAATAATATAATTTCTAGGTATTTACTAGATAAATACCTAGTAATTAGGGGACGGTAAAATGAAGGGTAACCAATAAACTAAAATAGACAAAATAAAAGGCGGGGGTTATAAGAAAGCTTTAAAAGTTTTAAGAAGTGATGATGAAACTGAGGTAGCCTGCCTGAGATCATCAGGCAGGACATTCCAAAGCTTAGGGGCTTGAACAGCAAAGGCCCAGTCACCTTTACTGCAGAATTTGGATCTTGGAACTATTAAAAGGGCCCTGCAGGAGGATCTCATGCAGTGATTGGTTATGTAAGGTAAAAGCAGATAAAAGCAGGTAAAAGCAGTCTTACTCATACATTATGTATAGTACATGAAGTGGTAGCGTACCTGAAGATCTCCCTCCTTAGCCCTATGGCTTTGTCTTCATCCTGCTGCAGTTGGTTGATGGTCACTTCCTGCTTTGCACTGGCAGAGGGTGGTCCGTCCAATAGCCAACGTTCCCTCAGAGCTTTAGACTAAAGCAGGGGGGGGGGGGGGGGGGGTTTGTTTACCACAGGACCCCGGCTAATAACGTGCACATAATATCACAAAGAAGGGCATTGATACAAAAAAAAAAGACTAATCCATTACTAGTGGTAATAACTAAAACTACAGAGACATTGTAGGACATAAAATTAGACGCCAATTCAAATGGACTTTCACATCAACACTAAAATGTCTGTTTTGTACAACTTACAATAACACCATCCAATACTACCTGTATGCAATACTGTCTGTCTTCCATGAAATTAGTTCTAATATAATATCAATAGGTTATTAAAAATAACCAATAAAATGGCACTTGACTGCAAAACAAACTTTAGAACATATTATTGAATCGTACATAATACCTCTGACCCACTACCTCTGATGTTACCACTAATGTTAATTTTTTTTGTACTAAAAGGTTTTTTTTTTTTATTAACAACCTCGGGGGATGGAGCAGGACATGTCAGTAAGCCCCTCCTGACCCTAGTTAAAAACAAAGTAACGTTACCTGACTAGCTTCCTCATTATCGACATCACACATATTTTTCTTCTTATCATGGAGCAATATTTTAACAAACTCTTCTGACAATACAATTGTTGAAATAATCATATTAATGATTTGCATAATTTTTGTTTATTGATTGCCATATTAGTTATTTCAGTGACATAATCATCTTTGCCATATTAGTTATTTCGGTGACATACTCATCTTAATCACATTCGAGAATATGATTGGCACCACCATGTCTTGTCGGTTGATAAGGGCTGAATGTAGGTTTTCATTCAATTCCTTCGTCGCTATCACCTGTTTATACCAAGCCAGCAACATGTTGTTGCCTGTGTATAAGTATTCTCTGAAAGTCCTTGGACAGGACTCTCATCTGAGGGAGTGGTTGGTATCGGAGGGTCCATTGACAAACAAGTTATATTTCCTTTGTCAATGTTTGTGTCACGATTAATTCTGAAAAGATTCTTACAACCTGCTTACATACTAAAAGAACCTGAAGACTCTGTTTTCTTCCACAGTTTTGGCGACGAGGATGGGATCACAACAGGCTGGACATCTGACCTGCGTGGCTTCTCTTGACTTCAGGACAAAAGAAGGCACATTAAATTGAAGGTAAGAGGCCATTACTTTTATATTCTGTTTTGTGCTGAAGAGGGAGATGTCTGCTGATCAGAGTGTAGCTGATGTGAACCCTTTATGTATTGTTAAATGCTTAGATTGGTTGTAGGAGACTTTTCAGTTATTTGTGTTTAGGGGGACTTAGAAAAGGCTTCCTGTGGACAAGGCATAGTCACTAAGGGTGGCCTTTGGCCCCTGTTTGAGGGCTGTGTGCCTGGGCTGCGAAAGTGGAACGGGGCAAGGTGTTTCAGAAGCATATTTGGCACCCGATTTCACGCCACAGTGTACAGAGTATCCACCTCCAGCTGTGGAAAGCCGCAGGCTTGGTGTGTTGGAGATGCCTAGGTACGGACAGTGAGCAGGGTAGGTTTCTTGGGTGTGGCTGGAACCACAGGCCAACAAATCACTATGCTTTTGTCAGCAGGGTACCTTTTATTAGGCCTTTTGTGTAAGCATTTTTTTTCTGGTATTTTGCTAACGGAGCTCCGGGTTTATGTTGTATATTTTTGTGTGATAGTATTTATGAATTGCTAATAATTGCAATACATAGCTGATAAATTATTTAGATGTTGATTAATAATATCAATTTAAATGTTAGCGCGTCCATGTTAAATTTGGAATGCGTCATATTGAAATTAAATAAAGAACTGGCCAGTCATACAATTGTTAAATCATTGACAACATTTTAAATAATAGTCTTTAAGCCTAGAAGCCTATTAGTAGCATTATTCTCATTCTCATTGTCATACATACAGGTGTGCGTATGACTGGGAGAGATTGTGTGTAAAATATTTTGGCATGGCAACACCATTGAGTGTGTGCTGTTTGTGTGTCGAGAGAGAGAGGGAGAGTTGTGTGAATTCCAGGGTTTAGGACGTCATTCCCAAAGCTGTGTGAAGTTGAAGTTTCTTTTGACATTGGTCAAAATGGGAAATTCAGTCAGCAAAGAGCCGACTGGAGACAATGTGGTGTTGTCACTCCCAAAGAGATAACACCTGTGCTTAAAATAAACAACGGAAACAACATGGCACATCCTGTATGCCATAGAGTTGGTGCCTTTGTCGCTTAAATGGACCAGCGGTAGTTATTGCTTTTTTCCACCTGATCGCACTTTTAGTGGGCCTGAAATTGATCACCTCAGGCAAACAGGACATTAAATTACATAGCCATTGTAGAGAGTACACAGAATTATTTTAGGAAAGATTTCTACAAAATACTTGGTACTTGATTTGGTAATGTAATGTAAATTTGGTAGTAAACTCCTAAATCAATTTTCTTTTAAGATGAATTTAGGTTATTGTCACCTGAAATGGTCAGACTCAAGTTTTTCTGGTTGATACAATTTGTTATCTTTACATTTGCACAACAATGATTCAAGCATTATTGTTCGGAAAGAGGGGTTCGTTTGGAGGATTTCAACCGCAGGAGTTGGGTTTGTCAAAGAATAAAGTTGCGTTAATTAATACATTTGTTTGTTCATAATTCTTGAGGTTCTTTAATTGCCATGGTTCTACAATAACAAAGGAAACAGATAATCAGGCATGTACATTAGATAAAAGGCATAAACATAACATAACCTTTGTATAGCCTAATTAAACGAGTGATTGCGTGGTGCGCAGACAAATTAAACGACAATTGTTACGCCATTCGATTCTGTTCATAAAGTTAACTTAATACATGTGAATCAAGGAACGATACAACACACAAGGACACATGACGGGAGTTCAAACAAAAGGTATGTCAAAAGAGGGAAATGGAAACAAAGGCGGTATTTAAAGGAAACAAGGACGGGCGTCCGTTGATTGACAGAACGGCACGGCGATCCGTGGTGGTGAACAGACAGCTCCGTAATCAATCGGGCCGTGCTGGTTATAGGGTCGAAAGGCGCGATTTATCACAATTGTGTTGCAAAATAGGAAGTTCAGAGAGATTCCAGAGAAATATAGCTTTCTGCAAAGCAGTGGCTTTACACTTGTATATGTATGCCCCTCACTCTACATATACATTTCCAAAACTGCTTCAAGTATAGGGAGACACGAATTACTTTAATCTGAAGCTGTTCCTTGAAATCTTTTAGGGAGAGACGTTCTTTGTAAACTCAATGCAACTGTCTCTTTTTCAGCTCATGGTGTCACTATCGCATTTTTAGGAATGTAAAATTATTATTGTGCACTCATGTTATTACAAACAACACCAGTGACTTTGGTGTGTGGGGCCAACAACTCCTTGAGACCGTTCAATGGTTTTCCCTTGCTCCCACATAGTTCACACATTTCCATTGGGTTGATCAGGTTAACATTACTGTTTATATATTGACTGATAACCCATGTAACGACTCTGAGGACCATAAGTCTCACATAGATGCAGTATCTGATCTGCACCTCACACATAGCTACTTTGGGGAAAGAAGGCATTGCTGTGCATGTCTCCCATCTCCCTCATATGCAGTGCTCAAAACAGAGCCACACACACGATTTGTTATTATGTGATGCATCGTCAGATGCAGCACATATTGTTACCGGAAAGTCATGTTATTATTATTAGGCTTATTTTGGCATCTTATCAACGCCTGTAGTTGTGACCCAATAGATTCCTTTCCAGTGCCCACATGTCTTGGGTATTGCAGTTCGTTGCGCTTACATACAGCTAAATGATTGGTTTACGTGTTATATTTTTTGAATTATTATTTTTAATCGGTTTTTGGCCCCATTGAAATGAATGGCGAGAGAGATTTCACGGGCATATACCGCCATCTAGCGTTGATGTTATGTAGTTGCAAGTTGTTATGTTAAGCTATACTGACTGTCTTGGCTTGCAGCATTGGCTTGCAGCAATGAATGACTCCGTCTGGTTATTATGTGATTGCCTCATAAGACGCAATACTGTTATCCTGAAGTTTTATAATAATTATTATAATAATAACAATATTAGCCCCATTTTCCGGCACCTAAATACCTGCATTTCGCTTCCATTGCAACGCCAAAATGTCAGTTCGGATGCCACGGACTCAGCGTTAATTTTGACAAGCATTTTTCATTTTGTTTTCGTCCTTACTGAAAATTATAGTTGCGTTTAAGTGAAATTTTGGTCATTTCATTTTGTTTAGTTATAGTTAAGATTTAGTCAGTGTTAGTAAGTTTTCGTTTTAGTCAAATCTTCGTCACTGTTTTAGTCCTGACTCCTAAGGGGAATTAACATAAATGGCTCTGGTTTATATGCACACTTCTACACATAATTAAGCAACCACTTGAACAGTAGGCTTAATGCGGCGCCCGGCCTACGCAACAAGAAGGCAGTGGCTGATGTTAACCGTAACTAGCTTAGGCAATGCAGTGCTAAACTGAATGATGAAGTTAACAGCACCGCTCTGAGGTGAGTGTCACTGCTTCCAAAGCGAGAGCAGGCACTAAGACGCGTAACGTTAAGTTTTCCTAATGCTATCGAATCAATCATATAATATATATTTACCGTTACCTTGGCAGACAGGGTTTTAGCTAGATTTGGTGCTCTCGCAAGGTTTCGCGTTAGCTTGTTCAAATTATACTGTAATGGCCTGGCATTTGCTACAAATTGCACGGACATACACAGACTCAGTGCAGGCAAAAAAATCAACATCAAATAAGAAAGATGCAAGAAGGCAAGGGGAATTTGTATTAAGTGAATCGTTAAAATGTAAAACAATCAATGCCTTGAGACGGCAACTTATAGCTTGTCCGCTAGAACAGAGCCAGCTATTTTGTCTCGTCTTAATTCGTCCGGACTAAATTAACAGAGATTTCGTATTTCGTCGTCAATATTTTAAAATTTACGTTGTCGTTACAATTTAGTCATCAAGAAAAGGGTTGTCAACGAATACTTTGTCCAAATTTTCGTTGACAAAATTAACACTGCATAGACTGCTCTTTTACACAGCTAATTAATCTGTCCGCTAGTTATTTTTTAATTGCCTCTTTTACACGCTTAATTTGCCCATAGACAATGAATGGGACAATGAACGTATACTGTCATAGTGACCACATAAAATGTATAGGCTACATGTAACCTATGTAAGGCAACATTTTATTGTGGTCACTAGATGGCAGTATACACAAGGGTATCATTCGGTAGTATACACAAGGGTATGATTAATTTTGGTCCATCAGAAGTGGGATAGCTAACTCATAAATAACAACAATACTGCGCCAAACAGATCTGGACATCTGCACGAATGCACCTGTGAGAATGTGACGGGGTCACCATATCGCTAATTATTCCAGTTAGCTAGTTTCTAGTTAGCATCAGCACCTAGCCAAGCACCTAGATGCTTCCCCTATCCTGCAGTAATGAACGACAATTGCATGGTGTTTCGTGTTCACTAGCAATGTAGCAAATGAAGACGTTTTGCACCCATGCATTGAAATGAATAGAGAGCGCAGTAGCCTACATGTTCCATCTGTATGGTTGTAGCGCTCATCGTTCCGTCTTGTTAGATATCTGGAACAAGTTACTGTATGTTTACAGTAGCCCTATTGAAATGTTGGAGAAATAACGATGGTGGATCTAGTTATGGATCTAGAGCTTGTTTCGGAAGTACAGTTAGCTGTTAGGATGAATAGAAGATATTGCATTACATTGTCATAAAATGCATTCTAATAAAATAGATTAGTTCATTCCGCAAAAATCGTGCCTTCATAATATCGTCCATTATAATGTAGTTATAATGCCCAAGCTATTACAGGAAGCGTTTTACACAGGGCTGTTTGGCTGACCCTCAATCCACTTCGTTTAAACTCTACTGTCATTGTGGACAGTTTGAGTGATTTTTATACTTATTAAATTAATTTATACATGTGCAAACATATAGAGCTTAGAGAACAAAAAATAAATAAATAAAATAAAACTAAACGTTAGTAGGCTACTTAGGCATCCTATATGTTCGCCATAAAATTATAAAGAAGCAGGACTGGCAATCTGGCCGCAGCGGCGCCATAACGACTACAAGTATAGGGGGTGCAAGAAGGGGTGTTTTCCATATAATCTAGGGTTGTGTCCTGCACAACGCAGGCTCATAATGGATTGGCCTATATCTATTCTGATTTTAGTTCATTATGGGTGTTGGTCTCTCCTCAGAAAATGTGTAAGCTATTCCACAGAAAATTCACATTTGCTTTGTTTGTTATATTAGTTTTTCATGAATGTGCTATATTGTAAAAAGTAATCAGATAGGGAGGACCAGTGTTGACATATAACTCATGAACCGCATACAAATCGGTATTGAGCATAGAGCCTTAAAGCTTGCTCATTCATAATATGCTAGCCGCTCTTCACATGTGTGAGCAGATAGTTATGTATAGGTCTAGCCTATATAAACCTCATAAAACTCATAAACCTTGGCCCAAAAAGTTATCAGCCTTAGCAATGCAACAAGCAAACAGCATGGAATGGAGTGCTAAAACAAACAAAAAACTGCTGGCCAGATTGCTTAAGCAAAATGCAACACAAGCTGTATGTGCACTTCAGCGGAATACAGTGACAACGGGAAGGCCGTGCAAAACGCACCCCCTCATCCCACACAAAGGGGGGGGAGGTTAAAGATCCCATGGCCTCCCCAGTTCCGGTGTTCTGACAATTTGCTCCTCCCCTCAGAATGGGCTTCCCTGTAGCACATATCAAATACAACTGAAAATTGAGCCTCCCCTCCATTGAATAGTATGAGGTAGCCCATTTTGACAGGGAGAAATTACTGCTCATTCGCTACCCTGTTTTGAACTAAATGCATACTTTTCGAACACATTAAAGCACTGTCGGTGAAAGCCTGACCTTGTTGAAAATAAAACCAAACGGTAGTACTTCATCGTCATGTGTCCACCATTATATTATGATGAAGAGGCACTACCGATCTAGCGGCAATAAGCCCCCTTGTCAACAAACAGGGCTTGGACCACAGTCCGCTTGTGCTGCAGGGGTAGGTTCAGGGGTAAGGCAGTCAGTCGAATAACTGCGATGCATCACATCGCATTTGCGCAGGGAAATGCATTTCTAGTTGTGTTTGTGTCTCAAGGCTGGTCAAAAAAGAGACCTGGGTGGTAACTGAGATAATTTAATACACTGGTTGTTAAGTCTTATCAGCTGTCAATAAAAATTGTTTCAGTTTAATTGGGATCTTTTCATTTCTGCCACCTTTGACACTCGTTTGACATCGTCTCACCACCGGACACTCTTGATCACATGAAAGACGGTAATGACATTGGCAGAATGCTAAGTGCTACTCCTATAGTGGTTAAAGTAGATCCTTCCAAACTTTTGCTGAGGATTCCTCAAATATCCCCTTTGTAAGGGGGCGAGGCCCCGTTTGGCCATAGGTATTGTACCTTGTAATGACAGTCCTTGTAATACACCAGTATTGCCAGTCAGTGACCGTGTCAAATTGATTAAGAGTGCCAGAGTTGTCTTATGTTTAGTCTCAACACTATCAAATGTCACCACTATCTATTTTTTGTTTGGCCTTGTTAGGGAACATTCTGCAATGGGTTATTTGGGTTTGTCTCCAGTGATATCTGAACGTTTTATTTTCATGTAATATCTGAACTGTGGCCTTTGAATATACATTTATTAGAGAGTAACCTAAAGGTTGTTACATGTCACTAATATCTGTCCTTTTGTTTTCTTCTCTCAAACTAGAAGGTGGTTAAACCCTGGACCGGGGAGGGTTACCTCTGCGAATTCAGGAAGTCTGTATTATTTAAAAAGTGTACTGTTTAGCACCGTCTACATCAGAGGTTCCAGCCCCATTGTGACATTTGCAACAAGTTATTGAAGTTGAACAAGTTATTAAAATGAACCAATTTGGTTTACTTCAAATTGAACTAGGTATTGCTCTTGCCTGGGAGTCCATTTGCTCCTCTTTGTTTTGGATCTGGTAGGTGCACACACTTTTCCTGAAATAAAGACGAGTCCAGACTTTCACCAGGCTAGATAGAGTAAAACAGATTTTTAATGAATCATGTAAATTTGAATCTCCCTGAAGGAGAACGAAATTGCTGCAAGTGTTACGATTATGTGTGTTAAGACTACATTACATGTCAATGCCTATACTGGAATGTGTTGCCTTGGGTTTCCTTGATTTGGTTTTCAGGAACGTTAAAAGCCTCTGCGGAAGTCATTGCATCTGTGAGTTATTACACTTCACACATTTCCTTTTGAGGCTGATGTTGGTAATATTTGTTTGTTTTGATGCATCCACTTGCTCAGTGCCGTACAATTGTGACTTAAGTTACAAGTCAGACCTGAAATAAGCCTACTACTCCTGGACTTTGGACTTGTCCTTAATGACTCTGACTCTCGAATGCTACACCATTGATTATCAATGATTCTCCAGAAAATGGACATGACTTTCAAAAGTTCTCACTTCACATCGTTCTGGATGAACACAAAGGCTGAATACTTGTTGTCTTTTGGACAAATTCACAATTCACAAATTGTTTTCTGCCATTATTAGCCAAGTTTGATTTTAATATTGTGTTTTATGAACTCATATTGAATCAAATGGCGGTATGTACTGTATCATGTGACATCAACAGTAACAATTTGTTTAAGTGTAGGCACATTTTCTCATCTTCGGTTGAGACTATCAATTAATGATTGACAAGTATCTGTTAAAGTTAAAGGTTACTGCCTCTGCCCTTATTCTGTTCTTCCTGTACGTTTGGTCTTCTGTTGCTGATTAGGAGAATTCCCAGCAGATGCAGCTTTTGAGCTGTCGCCAGCTCCTGCCAGTGGAGGGGGAGCAAGTGAGGAAGTTCGACAGAGGGGACAAGAAAGTCACACCCAAATACTTACAAGTTTGACATTGAAGGAAACAGGCTGGCAAAGAAAAAATATTCCATGGATGAGACTATGTTGAAATTTAGCATTTTCTCAAGATTCTCCATTCCCAGGTTTATGGTACAGCAGACTACACCAGTGTCCCAAATATGAACTAGGATACTGGGACTGGGTGAACCAGTTCAGGTGCAAATGGGACGCTCCAAGATGGACTGGACCTTACCAGATCCTACTGACGAACCAACACAAAAAGCGGTCAGTTGCCAAGGCAGGCCAAACTTGGTTCACGCATCCTACTGCAAGCCAGCCCGGTGTCCAAAAGACCAAACCCCAGAGATAGAAGAGGGACCTTCTAAGCCCAGCATGCCCCTGTCATGGAGGACTGAGACGGGTAGTATGGCCATCTATGAAAGTGTTGGTGTTTTTCATTCTCTGTTCTCTGATTCCAGGAGAAGCCTCTCTCCTGCAATTGGTGTCCGGAGGCCATGAGATACCTCCATCACTGGTTGGTGACACTGTTTCCGAGACAATGGGCAATCTCAACAAGGTTTCGGACCTCTTCCAGACCTCGAAGAGGCGTACGCCGCACAAGGCCTCATACTGTATACATACACACAAAAACACATCCACACTCTTTCTCCCCTTTGCATGAGATACACTTCATCTCACTTGTACAACTCTGACAGTCCACAGCAAAACCTGCCGGAAAAAACCGGGCCGGAAGTGCCGGAGGGGACGGCCAGGGGATGCCCAGGCAGGCGCACGCCTGGCGGCATGCCTCCCAGGTTGATAAGGACCGGTAACAAGATGAGCCCACCTCAGCTGGCTGAGAGAGGGAGTCCGTCATCGAGTCCGTGTCTCCCAATGAACCAGCTGACACTGCTCCCACAGCGCATGGCTGGAACACTGGCACCTCATCTTCCTCTTCCTCATCTGCCATGGTCACCAGGTTCCCGCGGGACCTGTACACCATGACAGGGGGGCATGAGGGAAGAGGGGAGAGCTCCCCAATGGAGAGCTCGTCTCCGGTTGGAGGGGCAGCCTCAGCAGGCAGAAGAGCGGCAGTACCCTGCCTCTTCTTCCTAGCCCCCTTAGACATCGACATCCCACTACTGGGTAGGGGGGGCAACAGCCCAAGCTAACCAGGTAGAGTTAAACAACTTTGCTAGCTCAGAGAGCAGCAAGGTCGTCGACACCCCGAGGTAACTAGCTAGCTCCGAGTTAGCTTAGCAGTAGCTAGCTAAGTAGCTAGAGGTACCCCGTAGGCCCGCAGACAAGACGGGGAGACTCTAACCACCTCGCTTAATACACAAGGCATTTGGTAGTTAGTTCCAAATCGCAAAATGTACCAATATCCTGTTAATGTAAGCATGGTTCTTGCAGTATTTAATGGTGTCTCAAGTTTAAGAACACTCAAAATATGATCCATACGTAGGTTTATTGGATCCTGAAGTTTGTGTCGAAACATCAATGCACATACTGTACCACCTACTCTTAGCACACTTCTAGAAAAGGTTTATCAGGGTTTAGCCGTACACGTGTAATTATTCTCCTCCATTGTAGGAGTTTAATATTCACTGAATGCACCAGTAGGTCACTTTTTGCTTTGCAATTCATCCGCTTACACTTCTATCTCTGTAGCATGGTCTGGACATTGCGTCCAGACTCACATAGTCCCTACAATATGGTTTGTATCCATAGATGGTCGGGTTAGGTGAGAGTTGAATTTGCACACTCGTCAAAAGAATGCCCGCATTATCCCTATTTTAAAGTCTGTTATACTGCTGTCTGTAATCGCATTACTAAGAAGTCTACTGAAACTATAATGATTTCTACAATTGCAATTCCTGAATGCCGTCTTTATAATACTGACGTTGTTGATGAGTTTTATGACATCAAATCATGTCATTAATTTCTTAACTTAGAGACGTTAGACTAGTTTATCTGCTCTGTGTTGCGTTTTAGGAGATGATGTCTCGATCGCCTGTTAAAAGGTTGCAGGGGTCAGGAAAGAATTTTGCCCATTTCAGGTTTTTGATTTTCTCCAAAACGGTGGAGAGTTTTTAGCTTAGTTTAGTCATTAGGTATTGTTTGATTGATTAACTGTTTTAGTTAAATAATTTCTGCATTACCATAAACTATTCTTTGAAAAATGCTTATTACTGATGAAAGGTTTCCAGTTCAATGATGTTTTATCTTGTGCATTTGTAAGGTCCAGCAATATGAAAATTTATTTTTTTGTTCTAACCCTAACCCTAACCCTTTTCCATTTATCATGCTGCATAATGTACATGCAGGTAATCTACAATCAGCATTTGGCCTCCTACAAATAATGTTTCTGTAATCTTTATGGTATGGATAATTAGTTCATAATTATGCAAGTACCTTTTTGATGTTGTCATATGATCACTTGGTTTATATGACAAAAAGATTGTTGAAATAATCATATTTCTACATAATGATTCGCATAATTATTGTTTATTAATTGTCATATTAGTTATTTCAGTGACATAATTATCTTTGCCATATTAGTTATTTCAGAGACATACTCATCTTAATCACATTCGAGAATATGATTGGCACCACCATGTCTTGTCGGTTGATAAGGGCTGAACGTATGACGTTTTCACTCAATTCCTTCATCGCTATCACCTAGCAGATGTTCCGGCCTGGGATGTGGTTTAGGGGTGAGGGGAAGGTCAGAGCGAAGGCCAGGTCACCAAAGAGACAGTATATGCCTTTTGGAGACACTGAAGGCTAGAAGTTTGGGTGAAGTCATAACATTACGTCATGTCTTAGTTTCCTGCCTTCGTGTCTTTAGATATGCTGATTATGAACATGTGATCCATCTTGTCCAATGGAATGATTGTTTATCTTATAGACCTATATATTCGTTACAACCTTGTCAACTAATCAGAACTTACTATGTCGTTAGACTGATCTGACTGTAGTATTTTCTCTGTGTACAGACTCTGACTCAGACTCTGTAGTCATCAATAAAATTATACTTGATCTTTTCATGGTTTCTCCCTCTCATTAATTGGTTATTTTCTGTCATATATTGAAATTGTCCATTACACTGGGTATAAGTATTCTGTGAGTGTCCATGGACAGAACTCTCATCTTAGGTAGTGGTTGGTATCAGCGGGTCCATTGACAAACTAGTTATATTTCCTTTGTCAATGTTGTGTTATGATTAATTCTGAATACATTCTTACAACCTGCTTACATACTTAAAGAAGCTGAAGACTCTGTTTTCTTCCACACAATCAGGAATATTTTAATACATAGCTTATAAAAAGTCTAAACATGGTTTGTTATGTTTAAAGAGTTATGTTGCCAGTAGGCCCATTAGGATTTATTGACTTGAGTTTGCTAAAGATAACGTTAGATGGAACATTATTTCCCAATTATTAATACAAATCAGTTGGCCATGAACATCAATTGAAAATAAGTGAATGTTTATTTAAAGAGTAACATCTATCTAACTTAACGTCAGCTAGTTAAATCCACTTTTTACTTGTTCTGTGGTAATGCAGCCTAATCCTATCCTCTGCCTTGTTTGTCACTGCCTGAGGAGAGAATGCTGTTGTTTATTTGATTGTCGTGAGTTCGTGAAAACCTTTGCTTGGCTGACTGCTGTCCTGTATTGTTTGAGTTAAGCAAAGTGGAGCGTATGACCGTTCATATGAGTTTAGTGGGGTGGACTCCACAGAGTCGTCTAATTGCGACTTCATGACATTTCATAAAATTCTGAAGCCGTGGCGGCAAGATTTTGTGGTAGCGGGCTGCTGCTAGGTTCATACCAGTGCTGTAGTCGAGTTACTAATCCGTGAGTTCAAGTCGAGTCCCAAGTCCCTAGGGCTCGAGTCCAAGTCACCATAGGTCCAGTCCGAGTCGAGTCACGAGTCCCTATAGGTCTAAATCCGAGTCCCGTCATAATATTCTGACAATAAAAACATAAAAATAATTAATATATTGTATTAATATATGCTACTGATAGAGCATCACATTTAAACATTGAGGTTTTGTACAAAATGTAAACAAAATTTTATTGTAGCTTTAGAATATGAACAAAGTTAATAGGAAAAAAAACCAGACATTACCTTGAGTCCAGAGTCCGAGTCATCACTGTGTGAGGCTAAGTCAAGTATTATAGCACTGGTACAAACAGCTGCTTACGTAAAAGTGAAGAGGCCCTGGTGTTCGGGTCAGATCATCTACTGGTTCCCATCATATTTTATTATTTATAATTTAAATTGACAAAAAATCTGCATAAAACCATGGTGGGCTTGCTAAAATATACAATATCAATTGGAAAAGTGTTATAAAGGGTATACTATAAACACTTAAAGTTGGCACCCTAAATCTTAACGATTATGCAAATCTTTCAAACAGATTATGAATATATTATTCATAAATTATAAACAGATCAAATCCTTGATGTGAACTGATTTGAAAAGCAAAGCAATCCATGGCCAGATGAAGAGGACCGAAGGGAGCAGGGGAATGTACGCCTCGAGGAGGTTAGTTAGGGAAGAAGGGGCCAGGTTATGAAGAACTTTGTAGGTGAGAATAAAGGTCTTGAAATCAATCCGGCATTGGAATGGGAGCCAGTGTAGCTTGATAATAATGGGCGTGATGTGTTAACTGGACTTTGTGCAGGTGATGATACGGGCAGATGAGTTATGGATAAGGCATGAATCAGGACTAAATGCTGAATTTAAAACAGATTAAGACAAATCAAAATTATTCTGTTAATGATAAATCAGATTATTTCTGAAGAAAAAGCGGCAGACAGTGCCAGCATCCTATTCTTACAGTGTTGCCATAGCAACAAGTCACTATATAAAAAATATTGACCGCGTACTTGTACGAAAAAGCTTCACATCATGATAATTAATTTAAGGTGGCAGAGGAGCACTCACCAAGGAGAGGCAAAATATTTATAATAAGCCCTCTTAGACAATAGAATACCAAAAACATACTCAATTGGTACTCGGAGGCAAAAAAGCATACAATTGCCTCAAACTTCCTCCCATCAGTCTTGAAAGCTGTTAGTGCTTGTAGTGTCCATTGTCCTGAATTTGTTTTGCCTTTTGTGGGTCACAATATCTGTTAACTGGGGAATCTCCTGACACTTGTTTTGATTCAAATAATGAGGTTCGATGGAATGACACTGCTCAGTCTGAAAAAAGAACGCAGGCTGTAATTGTAACGAACTGAAGGTAGACCCAGATGCAACACACAACTCCCAGGATTAGTTTGTAATATCCTTTTATTCACACCACAGGACAATGGCCAAAAAGCCACAGACAGACAATAGAAAATGCAGGGCAAAATCTCAGAGTCAGGTTCAGAAGGCTAGGTAGTTTACCGGGGAACAGGCAAGGAAGGAAAGTCCAATTCGGGCTGAGTCGGCAACGGGAGATCCAAACAGTAAATGCGGGAAAGTCTGGCATGAGAACAGCAAAGAACGATCTGGCAGTGAGTGTTGAAAACTGGACACTAAATAGTGGCAGAGTCAATGACAATCAGATGTGTGTGCAGGTAAGCAGCAGGTGTGTGTGATTGTCCTGATTGCAGCGGTGCAGAGTGAAGCAGGGGCGTGGCAGAGTCAATGAATGACCTGTAACTGGTGGTGCAGGCTGTGACAGTAATGGCAACAACTGCTCGGGATATCCTTCCGCTCAACTTTGTTGGAGGCAAAGGCTTCCAATAATTCATTTAATATACTGAGTTCTAATACACAGTGCTGGGCGCAAAATGATCACATACAGATTGGAGAACAACCATCAAAAATAATGTGCAATGTCCAAAATTCATGGCGCAAAGTGCCACACATTTCAGCAAATTTAAAATACAATTTGATTATTGAATTAATTGATTGAACGGTTTCAAATGACTCTTGACATGTAGACCTACTTATACGCAATATATTTTTCTGACAATGTGTGACCTTGTAGATTAAATTGGGGTCAATTTAGACTGTTTTTCTTAGCATTTTCTTACTTTAAGACTAGTCTAAACTTCCGTTTAAATGTCAGGGAATGGAACCTTGTATGATTCCTAAAGAAAGACCTTTCATTTTGTAATTGCAACCTACGCGATGGTTTATTGTGAAGCAGCGGGAACCGTTGTCGATGAGGCTTAGGCATGGCAACACGATCTTCCGAAAGCACTTGTAACGAACGGGAACAGCCCCTTGCTGGAGGACTGTAGCTTGCACGGGATAAGCTTAATGTGTTACACCTGTGGGGCACGGGGCTGTTTGTCATTGGGTGTATGTCACTATATATACTGTTTGGTGGTGGCTGGTCTGGTGTGCGGTCATTGTAATTGATTACCGAAGGAATAAAAAATTACTACTTACCTCTTACACGCCACCCGTCTCTCTCTCTTTCTGCTAAGATACCTTTAGCCTGCATTTGGATCCATCTCCCCACCCCTCCCCGGTCCTGACAGAATGACCGCATCAGCTTCGGATCCAGCGGCGTTGACAGCGCTGACCGAGACGGTTCAGTCCCAGGCGACGGCTTTAGGTCGACATGACCATATGCTCCACGAGATCGCGGAAGAGCTGCGGCGGCTCAACGTTACCTTGGGGACGCGTGGTGTCGGGACTGCCCCGGACCCGTCGTCTGGAGCGGCGATTGACGGTGGTTCTACGCCGACTGTGGGCTACGCGCTAGGTCAGGGTCTACCTCTTCCTCACCCTGACAAATTTGACGGCTCTCGCGGCTCCTGTAGGGACTTCCTCACCCAATGTTCTCTGGTGTTCCGACAACAGCCCGAGGCTTTCGCCACGGACGAGGCACGGATTATGTACGTCATCTCCCTCCTCCGTGGATCGGCTCTGGACTGGGCGTCGGCGGTCTGGACGGCTCAAACACCAGCCTGTTCCGACGCCGACTGGTTCCTGCGGGACTTCCGTTTGGTTTTCGGCCGCGCACCGCCTGCTGCGGATCCGCCAGGGAGTTTGGGGGGTGGCCGAATACGCGGTGGAGTTCCACAGGCGCGCCGCGCGCCGGCCGCATGGTCCTCCGCCGGTGGCAAACTCCCGGGCTCACTTCCTGTAGGGAGGACTGTGGTGAGCCTGGCTGGTGTTTCCTCTCCCCGGCAGTGTCTCCTGTTGCCGAGCGTGCTGTCCTGGCCTGGGCACCGCGTGCCTGTGGACGCTTTTGTTGACTCCGGGGCGGCGGGGAATTTCATCGACCGGGATGTGGCTGCACATTGGGCCGTTCCTCTGCGCCTCCTTCCCTCGCCTCTGCCGGTGTTGGCCTTGGATGGGCTGCCCCTGGGGGGGGGGGGGCGGTCACGCAGGTGACGATCCCGTTGCAGTTGGCCATCGGGGGCGAACATGTGGAACAGCTCCAGCTGCACGTGATCACGTCTCCAGGGGTTCCCCTTGTCCTTGGTCACCCCTGGTTGTCCTCCCACAATCCTCAGCTGGACTGGGCGTCGGGTTCCGTGGTCGGCTGGGGCTTGGACTGTTCTCAGTCCTGCCGTCCAAAGGGTTCCCGTCCGGCGGGCCTTGAACCTGTTGACCCTGGGGACTGAACCGGCGTGCCTGCAGAGTACCATCACTTGGCCGCCGTGTTCAGTAAGCGGCAGGCCTCCAGGTTGCCTCCTCATCATCCTTACGACTGCGTCATAGACCTTCTCCCCGGCAGCACACCGTCCCGTGGGGGACTGTATTCCCTGACCGGTCCTGAGGAGGCTGCCATGGAGGCGTATATCACGGAGGCCCTTTCCCTCGGCTTCATCCGTCGTTCCACGTCCCCTGCTGGCGCAGGGTTCTTCTTCGTAGACAAAAAGGGGGGGGGGGGACCTGCGGCCATGCATCGACTACCGGGGTCTCAACGGGATGACCGTCAAGAACCGGTACCCCCTGCCGCTGATGTCGGCTGCCTTTGAACGGCTGCAGGGGGCGTCGGTGTACCGTAAGCTGGACCTGAGGAGCGCCTACAACCTGGTCCGGATTCGAGCGGGGGACGAGTGGAAGACGGCGTTCAACACCCCGGCTGGCCATTACGAGTATTTGGTCATGCCCTTTGGGTTGACCAATGCTCCCGCCATCTTCCAGGCCTTTATTAATGACGTCCTCCGCGAGATGCTGGGGGACTTCGTCTTCGTTTACCTCTTCTCCCAGTCCCTGGCCGACCATCGCCTTCACGTACAGCAGGTGCTCCGGACGCTCCTGCGGAACCAGCTGTACGTGAAGCCAGAGAAGTGCGTATTCCATTCTGCCAGCGTCCACTTCCCGGGATACGTCATTGCTGAGGGCAGGCTGGAGATGGACCCTGCCAAGGTCCAGGTGGTCCGGGAGTGGCCTTCTCCATCCTCGGTGAAGCAGATCCAACAGTTCCTGGGATTCGCCAATTTCTACCGGCGGTTCATCCGGGGGTTCAGCACCATCGCTGCACCCCTCACAGCCCTGACCAGCGGCACCCCCGGTGGATTCCGCCTGACATCCGAGGCTCGTGGCGCTTTCCAGGAGCTGAAGCGACGCTTCACCTCCGCCCCGGTCCTGCTGCTGCCCAATCCTGCCTTGCCGTTTGTCGTCGAGGTTGACGCCTCCGGCTGGGGCGTGGGCGGGGTCCTGTCGCAGCATTCCGCCGGTGACCGGAAACTCCATCCCTGCGCCTTCTTCTCCAGGTGGCTCTCGGCGGCCGAGCGGAACTACGACGTGGGCGACCGGGAGCTGCTGGCCATCAAGCTGGCGTTCGAGGAGTGGAGACACTGGCTAGAGGGCACCCGGCATCCGGCCACTGTGTGGACCGACCACCGCAACCTCGAGTACATCGGGTCCACCAAGCGGCGGATCTCCAGGCAGGCGCGGTGGGGCCTCTTCTTCTCCCGCTTCAACTTCGTGCTCACCTACCGGCCGGGGTCAAAGAACATCAAGGCTGACGCCTTGTCCCGCCTCCACGACCCTGGGGAGGTTCCGGACGACCCGGAGCCCATCATTCCGGCCGGTAGGTTGGTGGCGCCAGTACGGTGGGGGATCGAGGCCACCATGCTCAGGGCTCTGCAGGGGGTTCTGCTGCCGACGAGGGGGCCGGCCGGGCGCCTCTTCGTGCCAGAGGGTGTTCGGGACGAGGTGATCCGGTGGGGCCACACTTCCCGGCTGATGTGTCATCCTGGTCGGCAACGGACGGCGGAGTTCATCGGTCGACGGTGCTGGTGGTCCGGGCTGCGTGCGGCGGTGGAGGTCTTCGTGGACGCCTGTCCTGTCTGCACGCAGAATAAGAGCCCTCGGACGCCGCCGGCAGGGACCTTGATGCCTTTGCCGATCCTCCGGCGACCATGGTCCCACCTGTCTCTGGACTACATCTCAAGATTGCCGTCGTCCCAGGGCTTCACCGGCGTCACGGTGATTGTGGACCGGTTCTCCAAAGGGGCGATCTTTGCCCCCTTTGCCCAGCTGCCCTCGGCCCAGGAGACTGCCGACCTGATGCTCCAACGGGTGTTCCGGGTCCATGGCTTTCCAGTGGACGTAGTCAGCGACAGGGGTCCCCAGTTCACCTCCGGGTTCTGGTCGGCGTTCTGTAAGCTGGTGGGGGCGTCCGTGAGCCTTTCGTCCGGGTTCCACCCCCAGAGCAACGGCCAGACGGAGCGTGTCAACCAGGACCTGGAGGCTACCCTGCGCTGCCTGGCCTCGGCGCACCCCAGCACCTGGAGTCGGCATCTCGTCTGGGCCGAGTACGCCCACAACACCCTGCTCCACTCCTCGATAGGAATGTCGCCCTTCGAGTGTCAGTTTGGGTACGCTCCGCCGCTCTTCCCGGAGCAGGAGGTGGAGGTGGGGGTTCCTTTGGCAGCTGCCCTGGTCCGGCGGTGCCGACGGGCTTGGGGCCGAGCTCGCCTAGCCCTCCTCAAGTCGTCCCACCAGCGTGAGGCCCAGGCGAATCGGCACCGTAGGGAGGCTCCTTCCTACCGGCCAGGCCAGCGGGTGTGGCTGTCGACCCGCAATCTGCCACTCTGGGGGGAACGGCACAAGCTGGCTCGCCGGTTCGTGGGGCCGTTCTAAGTGGCACGCAGGATCAACAGGGTGGCCTACGAGCTGGTCCTTCCCCAGTCCATGAGGGTTCATACCTGTTAGCCTGCATTTGGATCCATCCCCCCCCCCCCGGTCCTGACAGCACTGGTTGCAGGGAATGTTTCTCATCAGTTTACACTCAATCCAGAATCAGGTAGAGACTATCCAGTTCCATGCCATTGGGTCCCCGGACCTGCCTATCATCCTTGGTTATGCATGGCTGACTGGCTCTCCATGACCCGCATTTCTGCTGGTCCATCAGTGCGCTGCTGGCATGGGACAGCTTGCCTCCCACTTTAACCGCCACTGGACGTACCTGAGCTGGTATCCTCGTCCGACCTCTCCTTGGTACCCAGTGTTTATCACAGCCTAGAAGCTGTGTTCAGCAAGTCTTGCAGTTTGGTCCTACCTCTGCACTGGGAATTCGACTGTTCCATCAACCTACTCCATAGGGAGCCATGCCACCCGAAGGCATACCTAGCTAAGAGAAAAGATGGGCTTGACCTTGTTGCTATGGACGAGTATGGAGTATATGTTTAGCTAATTGTCAGCCTCTCACGTTTAGCGGGTATGCATATAAGCAGCATTTTAATGATCAGAATAGAATAACCATGGCTAATGGTATGACGCATGACGCCACATTGTGCAAATGACAAACAATGCCAAACTGGGTGCACTTTTTTTTTTTCTTCTTTCTGAACTTGTGCATGAAAGGAAATACATTATTAAAGAAAAGTTTGTCGTTGGGTTGTTTATATTTGTTGGTGAAGTGACTGCAACCCTGACTAGCTCTACTATAATCATAATAGCCTTGCGATTAAGGCAATAGCTTTTTAAAAGTTCTGTATTATTCAGTATCTCCAAAATGTTGGCGCAATTACGAGGCGGACTGCCGGCAGCAGCCATGTTAGGAATGTTTGTGATTTGACGAGTGTCCTCTTGACTTTGTTTTAACAGACTTAGAACATGGTTTTAGCGCTAAAACGCTCGCTTTGTGAAAGTTTCAGATCAAACATTTGGAGTCCTAAAATTAGGAGTAACATGCCCATTTTATATTTTTTATAGTTTCTCCATAATCAGCGAGTTAGGAGCTACTTTTAGCCTTAAGATGTTTTGCGAATATGGGCCCGGAGTTCTTGCTTACTAAGCTTTTATGTAACATAAATCAGATGCTACTACTTTTCTTTCTGGCCATTGTCGCCCTTATGCTGTTATGTTAACTGGGCAGACCTTGAGATGCTGCAGCTGTCTCCTGTCATCTTCTAGTTGCCTCTTCTTGTTCTCAATCTCAATCTGTTTCTTCCTCCTCTCCTGTTGAAGCATGACAAACAGAAAGATAATTTAGGGAAAACAGAGTGCAGTAATATAATACATGCTGCCAGAGTGATTGTGTGGAGGGAATAGTGGAACTGATTAAACAGTGCCCCAACCGGGGGAGGGACCTTGACAAACTTGATATTTATTGTTTTTAATTCCTAGTAATTTGCATCACAACTAAATTAATATCAGCTGCATACAAGATTGAAAAATTAACTCAGTATCCACAAAGATAGTACAGGCTGTGTGGAGCATATTTCCCATCTCTTAAAAATGCTATTTGCTTGGTCCACTACTGCACTTCACGGCTCTGACTGAACGCAACTAATACTGAGCTGATGAATACTGTTGCTGAAATAAAGTAAATAACTCAGTCTAAAGTGCACAAACAATGCCTTTGCCCAAAGAACAAAAAGTCTGGCTCTTAGAAAGAAAAAGTAAAAGTAAAGAGACAAAAAAGGTCATATTTTAAACTACAGACTAAATCTCATCATTATGTTTTTAGCATTTGTTTAAATATAATATTAATGGTACTTATTTTTCTATTAACTTTTCACTCTTCTTGGTATTAATACATTCAAATGTACCGTAGTTGATGCAATTATTTATAAGAAAATCTCTGTGAATCATGGATATAGGGAAAGGGTGCCTGCCCTCCAGTATTCATTTTGTCCAAAAAACGTTTGACTAGAATCGTTGAAAGACTATATTTTCATGACTAAATTGTAACAACAAAAATTAAAAGGTATTGACGACGAAAATAACAAAATCTCTATTCATTATGCCCTGACGAATTAAGACGAGACGAAATAGCAGACTCTGTTTGGGCAAACAACCTAGATCAAAGTTGCCGTCTCAAGGCCTTGGTTGTTTTCTTTTCTAACGATTCATTTAATTGCATAACAAATTCTCACCGTCTCCATGCATTTTTCTCATTGGATGATTGGATATTTGTCCCTGCTTTGTGTATGTCCGCGCAATTTTGAGCAAATGCCATGCCATTCTAGTACAATTTGAACAAGCTAACGTAACCTTGGAGAGCTCCAAATCTAGCTAAAAACCTGCAGTGTCTGCCAAAGTAACGTTGAATATCAACTATATGTTGATTGATTCGATAACATTAGGAAAACGTAGCATTACGTGTAATAGTGCTTGTTCTCGCTTTGGAAGCGGTGACACTCGCCTCAGCAGCGGTGAAAACTTCATAATTTAGCCAGTTTGCATAAACAGTTAACACTGTTATGGTTAACATCAGTCACTGCCTTCTTGATAGTTGCGTATGGTGGCGCATGTAGCCTGGTTGCATGTGTAGAAGTGTGCTTATAAACCAGAGCCATTTATGTTAATTCAGGTTAATTAATTAATTAGGAGTCAGGTCTAAAACATTAACAAAACTTTTACGAAAATGAAAACTGTCTAGTCTACCACTGACTAAATCCTGACTAAAACCAGAGTTCGACGCCATGGAGTCTCTCCATCATTCGCCGTTCGAGCAGCCCGTGGGCCTCGCCCCTCCACCTGGTTCTGAAGACTGCAGGCGGTTGGCACTCGTGGGGATTATAGGCGTCTCAACGAGGCTACCGTTCCTGACCGGTACCCAATTCCTCACATTCAGGACTTTACTGCCCGGCTGGCCGGGAGAGCTGTTTTTTCAAAGGTGGACTTCAATCGTGGCTAGCATGGTGCCTGTAGAGCCACAGGATTTCCAAAAGACAGCGCTTATCAATCCTTTTGACTGTCCATTCCATGCTGTCTGTAACCAACAGACTGTCACTTTTCTCCAAATAAGGCAGAATATAAAGTATGTTTAAATTAAAAATACAAAAGAAACTTGGAAAAAAAAAAGTTGTTGATTTAAAATGAAGGTTTGTCACGGTTTGGGTTCTCTCTGTGGCTTTGGGTAGCTTACTGGTTTCACCTGTCATTGTTTGTGCCATTGTGTGGGTTCTTGTGTTTGATTGGTTCTTTGTGTTTTTGTTCTTGGTATTTAAGTCCTGTCTCTTGTGTTTGTCCTTGTCTGTGCATTGTTACATGTTACGTGGTTTTTGAAGCCTTCCTGTGTTTAAGAATAAATCTGCTTTGTTGCAAGAATTACCTGCATTTGGGTCTGACCTACCTCCACCATGACAAGTTTCACATTGGTGCCACCAGAGTTTGAATTTGAATTCCATTCAATTGAATAAGAACTAAACATTTTTGAATTATTGAATACAAAAAATAAATGCATATTTGACCTCTTGAAATTAAATTTCATGAATTGAAACAGCTTATTTAATTAAATTTGAATGTTCTCTCCAAATTAAATTTCAAATATATTTTCATCCATTTTCAAATGCTAATTACAAAACTAGAAAATGCATTTCCCTGAGCAAATAAGATGTGATGCGTCGCAGTTATCACACTGACCGCCTTCCGTGTACTGCAGTCCAGACCCTATTTGCTAACAGGGGGCGTTTACCGCTACAGTGGTGTCGGAACTGGGGATACACGGGATCTTTGCCCCCCCCCCCCTCCTTTTTGCGTGGGATGAGGGGGTGTGTTTTGCACGGCCTTCCCATTGTCACTGTATTCCTCTGACGTGCACATACAGCTTGTGTTATGATTTGCATTTTGCTGAAGAAATCTGGCCAGCAGTTCTTTTTGTTTTAGCTCTCCAATTCCATACTGTTTGCTTGTTGCATTGCTAAGGCTGGTAACTTTTTGGGCCAATGTTTAAGAGTTTGCTATATCGGCTAGACCTACATTATTATCTGCTCACACATGTGAAGAGCGGCTAGCATATTACTAACGAGCAAGCTTTTAAGCTTTTAGGCTTTATGCTTACTACCGATTTGTACGCAGTTCATGAGTTATATTTCAAAAATGGTCCTCCTGATCTGATTACTTTTTACAATATAGCACGTTCATAAAAAATGATTATAACAAACAATGCAAATGTGAATTTTCTGTTGAATAGCTTACACATTTTCTGAGGAGAGACCAACACCCATAATTAACTAAAATCAGAATAGATATATCCATTATGAGCCTACTTTAGGTGTGCAGGACACAACCCCAGATTATCCGGAAAACACCCTGCACCCCCCATTCTTGTAGTCGTTATGACGCTGCTGCTAGATTGGCAGTGCTGCTTCATCATAATTTAATGGCGGACATATACGATGACTAAGGGCAGCCTTGGAGGAGGCCAACCCTCACCGGAAACGAGTCCGACTTACTGCCGAGAACCCGGACACAGCTCTCGCTTTGGGAGTACAGAGATTGGATGGCCCTGAGTAGAGACCCCCTCACCCCATACTCTCCCAGCAATTCCCACAGTATCTCCCGGGGAACCCGATCATACGCCTTCTCCAAATCCACAAAACACGTGTAGACCGGATTGGCATACTCCCAGGCCCCCTCAAAGATCCTCGCGAGGGTAAAAAGCTGGTCCGTTGTTCCACGACCAGGCCGGAAACCGCATTGTTCCTCCTCGGTCCGAGGTTCAACTATCGGTCGAACCCTCCTTTCCAGCACCCTGGAGTATACTTTCCCGGGGAGGCTGAGTAATGTGATGCCTCTGTAGTTGGCACTGCTGTACTGTAGTTTCCTGCTCCAATTGTTATTATATCGGGCCTTATTGGTTGACCTCTAGCCTGGACTGTACAAAAGCTGCAAACGACTGCCCTTTTTTATAAAAAAAAATTTATGTAGGCAGTTACTTTAATGGGAAGGCTTAGACTTCACTAACTTCTGCTTATATGGTCATGTAATAATATCCAAACTCAACAGAGCAGACTTTGAAAACAATGTGATGAGATTCAAATCAAATTGTGACGAGATTGACAATACCATTTGGCAAGACTCACTTGCGTACAGCCAAGTGAGAAAGACACCAAGCTGTGGTGAGATTCAAAACAACATTTAGGTAGACTGATTTTGCAAACAAGTCGTGATGAGAATGACACAAAATTTTGATGAGATTATCCCAAGTATGACTGGGCCTGAAACATGTCCTACAATTAACACTGTACTACTTATATAATACACGGAGAGGGTCGTAACACTTACTTACCATAGAACAGAATGAAGTAGAATAAAGGTATTAACAGTCAAAGAAATGGCCGTGCCTATGTCTACGGCTGTTTGTCACCACCGGCTACCCGGTCTGTTCATCCATGTTCTGTTTGTTTCTTTTCGTCTACAAAATGGTCAATCCTTAATAGTCTATGATCGGCAAACGCTACTAGCCTATCGAACATCCTCTACGGTTGTATGCGATTGGGTTTCTGGAGAAAGAATTTTCCATTGTCCTCTTCTAGCCAAACTGCCAGCAGAAATATATTGCCCGGTCTACGAAAACCGGCACTGGAGAAGATGTGCTAGGAGAAGGGGTAAACAAGCCGACACCTTAACCCAACTAAGATCCATTGCTCTCGCTCTTACCCACCACTCGGTGCAGTCAGACTTTCACCAGCTCACTGATGCCAGACATGGGCAGCAGTCCCTCTCCTTTTTCTGGTCCCTGGTAAGTAAGGTACAGGCCTACCACTCTACGACTGATTATCCCAGGAGCACACTCCAGCAAAATGCTCCCTCGTAGCATCACCCTGAGGCCAAGACTCTGCAGGAGGCATTAACCTCCCAAATATTTGGTATTTTTCAAGGTAACCAGCGGCATCAGAAACTGGAAGTACTGCCCAAGTTAAGATGGCTCTGCTAACTGCTGGATCACTTGGATGAATAGACCTTCTCCTTCTCTTTAGTGATTTCCATCCATTCTCCACCGCTTATCCGTGGCCGCATCACGGTGGTAGCAGATTAGCAGGGTAGTCCAGATGTCCTTCTCCCAAGCAACGTTTTCCAGCTCCTCCTGGGGGATCCCGAGGCGTTCCCAGGCCAGATGAGACATATAATCTCTCCAGCATGTTCTGGGTCTACCCTGGGGGTCTCCTACCAGTAGGGCCTGTAAAACCTCCAAAGGAAGACATCCTAATCAGATGCCCGAACCACCTCATCTGGCTCCTTTCGACGCGAAGGAGCAGTGGCTCTACTCCTAGCTCCCTCCGGATGCCCGAGCTCCGTACCCTATCTCTAATGCAGAGCCCAGCCACCCTACGGAGGAAACTCATTTCAGCCGCTTGTAGTTGCGACCTCATTCTTTCGGTCACTACCCAAAGCTCACAACCATAAGTGAGGGTTAGAACGTAGACTGGCTGGTAAATCGCCATCACCACGACGTTACGGTACAACGCCCGCATTACTGCTGATGCTGCACCAATCCACCTGTCAATTTTACGGCCCATTTTACCCTCACTTGTGAACAAGACCCCAAGACACTTGAACTCCCTCGCTTGGGGCAGCAACTCACTCCCAACCCGCAGAGAGCACTCCACTTTTTTCTGGCAGAGAACCGTGGTCTCAGACTTGGAGGTGCTGACTCTCATCCCGATTGCTTCTCATTCGGCTGCAAACTGCTCCAGTGTGTGCTGAAGGTCACGGTCTGTAGAAGCCAACAGAATCACATTATCTGCAAAGAGCAGAGAAGCAATTCTGAGGTGCCTAAACCGGACACACTCCTCCCCCTGGCTATGCCTTGAGATCCTATCTATGAAAATCACTAGCAGAACCAGTGACAAGGGAAGGCCCTGGTGGAGTCCAACACCCACGGAAAACTTTGATTTGACTTTGTGCCGAGAATCCGGACACAGCTCTCATTCCGGTTATACAAGAACCGGATGACTCGTAGCAACGGCCCTGGTACCCCATACTCCCGCAGTACCCCCCACAGGATTCCCCGGGGGACACAGTTGTAGGCCTTCTCCAAGTCTCCAGGGATGAGATTCGCCCCTTCGTGATTGTATGCATTTAATATAATTTCATTTCATTTCATTTCATTTAATCTTTGAATCTCACCCAACACATAACTGATCCAACTCATAAGCTTGGGCATACTCTTGATTTAGTTTTGTCTTCTGATTTTCCAATTAACAATCTCGAAATAATGAACCCGTTTTTCAGATCACTATATGATTCTGTTTGATACATCTCTGCCTGTTTTGCCTCAAAATTTCTACTTCCTGATCCCTGTTCTCGCCACATAATTACCTCTGTTGTATATATGTTCTGCTTTTTCAGCTGCCCTTAATACCTACAATATTGAGGCCTTTTCTCCTCAACTTAGCACAAAGGAACTCTCCACCTTGTTTATTTCTACCTGCTCCTTCATTCTTGACTCTGTTGCTCCTCTCAAGTTTAAAATGTCAAAGTCTAAATACCAACTGTGACTAAATGACATCACAAGAGCCTTGAGGAGGCAATGCAGGAAAGCTGAACGTAGCTTGAAACTCCAAAACTTCAAATTTCCTTCGACATTTTGAGAGACCAGCTAGTCCAGTATCAGGAGGCTGTTAAGAAGGCGAGAGCTAAATAATTTTCTGATCTCATCTTTAAAACACGGTCATAACCCTAAGGTTCTTTTCACCACTATAGGGACTTTAACATCCATGTTTATTCCTGCAGCTCTGCATTTGCTGTGGAATTTCTCACCCTGCTTGATTGAACATGCTGAACAATATTAAAATAGCTTCCAACTCACAAAAAAGGCTTGTTTCTAGACCTGGTATGCTCCACTAACCCTGCCCCCTCAAACCTCAGTGGCTTGGACCTCACTACCTATGACCATCAAGCTATTCTCTTTGATGTTAAAATACCAGCCCCAAGGAGACAGACGCAGCGCACCATCATCTGTAGAAACATCATAAATATCACCCAGGTAAAAAAAAGTTATACCTAAATGTACTTTTTAAAAGTACACTTTGTGCTTTTTTCGTCGCCTTCAAGTATACGGAAGTTTACTCTAGTAGTCCTAAAGTACTACTTGAAAACTACTTGAGTATACTTTAAGTGTAAATAGTATGCTAAATTGGCACAACGTTTTACAAACTTGAAGTGCACTGAAGTACACCAGCAAAAATCATGATTCCTGGGCATTCAAAACACACTTGCAGTACAATTGTATTATACCATCAGTGTGTTGGAAGTATACTTAAAAACACATTACAGTTCAATTCATTCATCATTCTAGCATGCCTCCCTAATATTTCGAATAAACTTTGAATGCACTTTCCGACTGCATTTAGAACTTTTAAAGTGTGCTTTTATGTTCATAAATAATGTACTTACAGTGTAATTATTCCATATTTTAAACCTTATAATGGCATGCACTTCAAGTATAATGATATTATACTAAAATGACGAGTAGATGTGTATTTGAAGTGTATTGTAATTACAGTACTGTAATACTGTAAGTACTATAATAGGTGCTACAGAAGCATACTTACAATCAGTCACTATTATACTTCACATGTGCTTTTTAAGTGTGCTATTCTGATCCATGACAAATTGCACTTCAATTATAAGAAAAACTATTTTATTGACATAAAAAGATTAATACAAATGTTACACACTTAATAGCTTTATAAAATAAAAAGTGTAATTCACCACTAAAAAATATGCCAGATCGACAAAGCCGTTTTTGTCTTAAAGCTGTTTTCTAAAAGTTCACATTCGTACACTGAACTTGAAACTGTTTATTTCGGTGGATATCCAACAAGCCTATGGGCTACATTTGTTAATGTAACTGTAGAACATGATGGTTACACTTACAATATTTATTGGCTGGAAAAGTCCATTTTTAGCGAGAGGGGGCCTTTAACAGAAACAGAATTCACGAATGCGGCCATGGCCGATCACTGAGGAGGATCCTTGGTGTATCCCTCATTGTTACATTTCCTCCACCTCAGGGCCCAGATCTCGCTGACTTTGGTATTAGGGAATCTGTCTCTCAGAAAACAAAAAGGAAGCATAGGATTTAAGATTTGGTAAGATAGACGATATATTACATTGAAATCCACTCTGAATGATGACATAATACAGATTATCTGTATCTGTTATTGCATTCACTTTCTCTGGGTCAAGTCTGTCTTTGGCCTCTCCTTTATTCCACTTCCTGGTAAGGTTAGACTTGGCCAAGGTGTCTTTCTCAGAGATTTACGTGGCCATGTCCTGGGTGAAAAGTGTCACTCTGCTTCTGCTGATTCTTTGGTAGAGGCGTTTAGAGACTGCAGAGTTGCCTCGACACCTTTTTAAAAACACAAAGAGGCTGATTAAAACAAGGCCAATTACAAGCACACTTCCATCAAATTAACTTGAATGCTTTGTATATCTCAGACACACTGGCGATTTAGTATATATTGTAATATTATTTCTTATCCCATCAAATCATATTTTTAATTTTGCATTAATTCCCAATTTTGCATACACATTTCGAGTATACTGAAGTAGGCTACAGAAGGTATACTCAAGCATTACTGGAGTACACCTCTTCTGCACAAGTGGACTATCCTTCCTTTGAATTGTTTTTGATTTTCTACTCAAACCAACCAATGTTAAAAATGTCAATTAAATAAAATTAACAATAGAGAATAACAGCAAAAGATGTGAATCAATTGGATTATTTTCAAATTGTAACATCATGTGGGAAGTTGGATCTGGATTGAATCTGAGACAACAAACACAACATGCATGCATGCATGGGCTTCGAAATAACAGTAGAACACATGTCCTGAATTAATGAGCTAGGATAAAGCAATTTTTTTTTACTATGACTAGGTAATCAACAGTAACGTTACCGTTCTAGAGATTAAGCCAGTTAGCTAACGTTACAAAGAGTAGCCTTTTTCAGGATAATTTGAGTATTGTTTTCAGGAGCTTGGATAAAAGCAAACTATTTCTACTAGGTTATCATAAGGTTACATTTCTAGAGATTATATACAAAGTTAGCTAACGTTACGAAGAGTAGGCCCTATTTTAGAATAATTTCACTACTGTTTTGGAACTTACCTCCCAAAGATAGCACTTGTCTTTAGTTGCATCTGGCTTGGGTTTTTGCAGTTGTTGTCTGCGTTTGGTAGGTCTAATCACCTTTATCCAGCCTTGTTCCAAATCGAAGTCTTCCCTGCATGTTATTGTAATTCTTTTACATTCATAAATGCTAGGCACGGATGTATTTTCTACTCTTCTCGAAAACAGAACAATCCAAACATTGTTAGCCAAATCTTGTGAAGTCTGGGTGCTCAATTTCAAATAACAACCGCCAACGTATACACCACAATTGGCGCCTAAAGTACTGCATTGTGATTGGACGTCGCTCAGTAACCAGTGATGCCACACACGCTGATTGGATGTGGGACTCTATCAACACTACTAGTCTCGTGTGGCAATCCCTCCATATCTCGTTCTTTCAAACTCAACTGGAGGTTGTCTTATTTTTCAATAGTAACAAGTTGCGTGAAGGTAATAACTATGCGATGATGTTATTTTTATTAAAGTAAAAAATAAATCTTAAAATGCAAATTAGTATATCTGCTGGGAAGGTTGGAATGAAATGATTATAATGAAAATAATAGCTGTAGCTAGCTGACTAATGAAGAAATGTGTCATTTTCTTTATGATAACTTACTATTACAGATTCACAATCTTCTATGCTGTCTTGAAATTGTCTTTTGTTTCAGACATAGGGCAAAGGACTTACGCGGTTTTCGAATGGGATATACAAACATGTTTCAGGAACTGTTCTGAACCTGACATACATGAAGTGATTTCTGTAAAGCAAGTCTTAGTGCATACATGATAGTAACAGTCCAGATCCATAAACTTCCAAGTAGGCCCTAGTGGAAACGAAAGTGCACTAGTGTATGCACAAGTGCACGGAAATACACATTTTGAAAGACTATAAATGAAGAAGTGTTTTGCAATTTAATATAATCTTTCAAAGTACACTGAAATAAAGTATGCTAATAGTGTATAACAAAGGGCTTGACAAATAATTATACTTTTCATAAGTACACTAAATTACCACAATAAGCGTTTGCAATTTAGTATACTTTTTAAAGTACACTGAAATACAGTTTAAATTAACTTATATTAAAGTGCACTTTTATTAAGTATACTCAAATATACCACAATGAAGTTACATTTAAGTACACTTTAATAAAGCATACTACTAGTGTATTACAAAGGACTTGACAATAGTTATACTTGTCATAAGTACACTAAATTACCACTACTTAAGTATTTTCAATTTAGTATACTTTTTCAAAGTACACTGAAATACAGCTTTAAATTAATTTAGATTAAAAGTGAACTTTTAGTAAGTATACTTAAATATACTACCAATAAAGTTACATTTAAGTACACTTTAATAAAGCATACTAATAGTGTATTAGAAGGAATCGAAAATAATTATACTTGTCAGAAGTACACTAAATTACCACTATAAGTATTTGCAATTTAGTATACTTTTTAAAAGTACATTTACATACAATTCACAATACACTTACAATAAAGCACACTTTTTATAAGTACACTGAAATACCACTTTAAGTATTGCATAATTAGTATATTTATTTTTAGTTCGTTGAAGTTGAACTTAATGACATCTATTTGTAAGTACACTTTTTAAAAGTACATTTTAAACATATTTTAAATTAAGCACAATAAGTCAAAGTGTACTTGTAATAACTTTTGTATACTTAAATTATATTTCTAATAAACTAAAGTATACTACTTTTTTACCTGGGCAACCAACATTGCCAATAGGTTAGATCAGGACATACAATCCTAGCACTTTGTGTGCACTGCAAACCATGGCAATTGAGGCCCACATCGGATCCTCGAGGCAAAGGAGGAGGGCAGCAAAGCCCCAGGGGATCTTTTACCAGGATTGAGAAAGGGACGGCCGGGGATAGGCTCCTGCTGCTTCCCAGCGTGGACTCATTGGGGAGATAGTACGACTGCCAGGATCCGTTCACACGTTAGACTGACTGGTTCATCTGCTGCCCTAATGGACCCACTCCAGCCTTGGCCAAGGTTTCCACCGTTTCATTATTTTTCTTTGTACTCTTTTTTTTCACAGAATATGTTTCTGGGTGGCAACCTTTAATCGCCAGGGCACAGCCATAATTGACGGTGTGTTGATGTTGCGCTCTTACCAACTTTTTTTCCATTTATTTTACATTTCACAGTATGTTGTGCATTAGCCATAGCACGTGTAGAAGAGAACCCCATGGCTCAAAAAAAAAAGAAAAAGAGCAGCGAGTTTTAATTAATCCATGTGGGGCTGTCTGGAGATGCTGGTAGCCATCTGATGCACTGGGGTGGCCATCTGTTGGCGACACAATGCTTTTGTCTGAATGAAATTATTTTAGGTAATCAGAGCATTTTTTATTTAATAAAAACAAATGAAACTTGGCTGGACCCACCGTTTACGCATTGATTGTTTTGCTTGTCCTAAGGTTGTTGTTTTTTCTCTGTTGGTCAATGTGCCCTTGTATGGAATGCAATTTTAATGAGAATTTTACAGAAATAAAAATCTGGCAACAGACCTACAAATACCACACTGCCTCATGTGTTTCACATTTTTTATCAGCAAACAATGTGCTATATTTACTAAAAATAAACCGGGGGGCACATGCAGAATTAATTTAAACATGGTCACTTTTGATGAATCCAGGGGTCTTTTGTATATAATCAGATCGCTATCAATAATCACAAATAAATGCAGAACAATTCATAAATGTATTTCCTGATTAATATATAAATGGCATGGTTCACAAATAAATGTATAAGGATTCGCAAATGGTTTTTTGTTATTTATATGTAGGGAAACCAATCCTCAAACCATCCCCCTCATTCCAGAGAATCGAAGCATGGTCTCTCAACACAAAGGGTCATAAAACCTTAACTCTATTCCAGCCATTCCAACTGCTACTTTAAGGATTTATGAATTGGGATTAAGAAACTGT